>BQNB010105384.1:0-23615 GCA_026074375.1 Tanacetum coccineum
ATAAGCTTATTAGAATAGCTTATAACTTCAGTTTACAAGATTAGCTTATAGATTTAAGAAAAACACAAAATTAGGGTTTCATGAGCTCGATTTGGATCAAAAAGGTAAAAAACATATGTTTTTGAGTTCAAAGCTTTTAACAATGGTTTAAACATGATCATATGAACATTATGAGGGTACGAAAACAGAATGTAAGCTTAGGGAACCTGGTTTTGAGTTTATAGCTTGGAAATGGGTCAAAATCAGGACTTTTAGCTTCGTACGCCTAGAATAATGACTCCGGGCTTCTTTTCTTGGTTTTTTTTGCTTCACTTCTATTCTTAAGAATTCTTAGGACCTCTTAGGAACTTCTTTGAGCAAAGGATTGCTGCTATGATGGGTTATAGAGGAGGAAGTGGGGGATGAGTTAGAATGAGGGGTTGAAGGGTCTAGGGAGGTGATATGGAGGTCTATGGTAGTAGCTAGGCCAAGGTGGAAGTGGTTTTGGGGTTGTTCTTAGTCGCGACTGCCTTAAGGACCAAGGGAGGTGATGTGGCCTCATAAGGAACCAAGAAATGGATATAGCAGCATGGTAAGCTGCTTAAGGTATCATGTGGGTGAGTCATGAGGTGCTTTAGTGCAAAAGGAAGTTTCAAAATGGGTTAAAATGCAAAAACGTGGCCGCGAGTCTCTTTAGGGCTCGAATAGGATTTTTAGCTTTGCATTTCATATACATTTGAGTTATAAGTGTGGATTAATGATCCTAAGACTTGTATTGAGGATTATTAATAAGAATTGATAGGTGGTTTGGGTTAAAAATGGGCAAAACTGAGTAAACGTGTCAAAAGTTCAAATTTGGGTTCAATTAGGGTTTTCTAGATTTAATTCTTGTACATTGTTGTTAAAATGGTGAAATGATGATGGTTTGTGATTTGTAATGTTGTAATTTATGTTATTACAACTTTTTTGAGTATTGGTTTAGGATTACAATGGATAAAAACAAAGAAACGGGTCATGGTTTAGAAACTAGCTCGGTTTTAGGGTTTAGGGTTTTGAATTAGGGTTTTGAGTGTAAAAATATGTGTGAGAGCTTACAAGTTGAGTAATTATGGTTTATACATTGTATATTGAGTGTAGTAGCTTATACAAAAGTGGTGGTGAAGAAACTAGAATAAAAACGGAGGTAAAATGGCTATTTTGGATGTCATGCTTAATGACTTATACATTGTGTTTTTAAAGACTTGCACTTTGACTTGGAGGGAGTTTATATTTCAAATAAGATGTTATATTACTTGTACATATGTTTTAGTAACTTGTACATTCACTTTAGATATTAACCTTTCATGAAATTAGGGTTTTAGAGGTAAACGATAACGGTTTAAAGCCCGTCTTGATATAACGTTGCAAATGGTACATTATATGAGTAATGTACTTTGTGAAAATTATATTAAGATATTGACTTGACATGTTATGATGTTTTCTTGACATATATGTAGATAGGATTGCCATAGGTAGGTTGCGTGAGCTCGTTAACTTTATTAATGTAAACTATGATACGTAATGGAATGAAATGAAAAGAAAATTTATTTTCGTCAAAAAGTTAGTAACTTAATTAAGTAAGTGATATTACATTGATGTAATGATACTAGATAATTTTGGTTGTTTTAGTCCCCATCCTTACAAGAAAATTCTTATCCCGAGTTTGATTGGAGATAGAGTTATATTTGGGAAACAGAAGTTTTAGCTTTTTATCCTACGTTTCTAGTCTGATGGCCTACCTACTTTGTTGACAATTCCATCACTGACAGTGCATGGTCTGTGTGATTGCAGTGTACACTTCCTAACAGGATGAGGGTCCCATTATTCTATGGTTTCCATTAGCTGCAAGTTTCTTGCCTTACATTTAGTTTGGGGTTGGGTGATGATATTTATTGGGTTGTTATTGTTGCAGGTTATCTTGTATTGTGGTTGTTGCGATTGTTGAAGAATGGTTGTTGTTGTTATGATATTGGGGTATTTGTTAGTGTTAGAATTATTAGGGTAGTTGTTGTCGTTGTTGTTGGTGTTTTTTTATCCTCAAACTTTCTTTTATGACCATTAGTTTCTTGCACAGAATTACGCTTTAGTATCTGATCCTTTAGCCTCTGGTCTATGTTGACAGCTTCCTCCAAAGTTTGAGGTTTTGAAGCAGTAACGTTTCCTTCAATGCTTTGGGGCAGTCCCCCGATGAAAGCTTCCATAAGTTTCTCAGAATTTGGCTCCATGTTTAGACATAAGACTGCTAATTCTTAGAATCTTCTAACGTAAGTCTTAAGATCATCTCTTTTCACAACCAAGTTGTAAAATTCATCTTCCATTTTCTTGACTTCAGTTCGAGGGGCTATATTATTGGTTAGAGCCTTTTTAATTCAGTCAGGTGATCTATTAACTTGTTCTATTCTGATGGTTTGGGCGTATGCTTCTTACAGGACAAAGGCATCGTCGGTCAGGTACCAGTGGAAAAATGTCACTTGTTTCATCTCGTCACAATTACTACGAGAAAATACTGATTTAGTCCGTTCAAACCAGTGAATGAGTTCAACAACTCCTTCTGTACCATTGAAGTAGAAAGGTTGACATCTTATGAATTCTTTGTAGTTTTCTCTTTTTGCTACGGGAATTTCTCTTGGTCCAGTGTTCCTATTGGGATTTGTCGGCATTTGCCCCATTGGCTAGCAGCTTGGTTGCTTCCTTTTTTTTTTTATAGGCTGGCAGCATACCACAGTAAGCAGTTGCCGGATGGCAGTGTAAGGTCTGCTGGTGCTGCAAGATGTTGATGGTTCTTTTAGGGAGGATTATAAACATATACAAGAATCACAGAATGAGAATCCATATATATGATATAGTCATACCATAAAATAAGGTATGAGAATAAAAAAGACTGTGATCATTCTTTGATATTGAGGATACATTGGAAATGTTAGATTTTAAGACTTTGAGAAGATTAGTTACGGAATTAATGGTCATGGAGTGTATTCAATAGGAGGCTTACTGTTTCTAAGTATAAAGATTTAAGAAAATCGGATGGTAAGAGAATTATAACAATTTAGGATAAAGATAGGAGTCATCATACTATAAGATAGACAATCTCGACATATATAATTGGTATTATAAAACAACAAGGTATAATGGAATCACCACTTGTATAAATAACTTATTTATATAATTTACATAGTAAAATTTGACAAGTGTCTTTATTCATACATCTAGTGGTTAGATTCTAGAAAACTCCAATCTGGTGGTTCTTCCTTGTTGTTTTTGAGTTCTGTGTTGCTTACAGCTTCCTAGAATCTTATCAAAGGGATAGTCTGGTGATGATGTAGTTGACCTAACCAGTGATGAAGATCCTACTGATGAAGATGGAGATATAGGTGTTTTAGTGTCTTTAGGTGATGAAATCTTTTAGAAGGAAAGAAATCTCAAGAATCAAACATTGGTGATAGTGATAATACTAGAGATGATGGTAAAACAGCTGGTAAAGCAATAATAACTTGGGGTGGTGGAATAACATCATATGCTTGTATGTTCTTTATATACAGATCATCATGTAAAGATGAGAAGACTAGTATGTCCAAAAGATACTTAGTAAAATCATCAGAAGATTCAGGAGAAACGTTTCTCGGTGAGGCTGGGAAATAGTTTAGAATGTTCGTGGAGGAAAAAGTATTCTCAATATCAGAATCGGATGAGTGAGGGGACGAAGACATGACTGTAACAACCCAGTAGTAGATAACATAACTTATTTATATAATAGTGTAATAGTTATGTATTTTTACATAGTATTCGGGAAAAGTAGTGGCATCTTTATAATTCAGGGAAAGTAGTAGCACGGAGGACATTGATGGCTAAAGAAAAGTAGTTATAGTTAAGGTGTTACCCTTGTTCTCTATAACCGTGAGCTCTGATACCAATCTATAACACCCTTATTTTTACAATATAGCAGCGAAAGCCAATCTAGGGTATTACTTGATAGTACAACAGTCACAATTATAAAAAATGACTCAAAAGAGATGTTTTTAAAATATACGTTATCATTCATTTAAAATCAGAGTTTTACAAAGGCATGTCTCAAAATCTAGAAACATAAAATGTGAGTGATAACAAGTTTTAGCCATTTTCAAGTCCATGCCACTCCATGCCATAAGTTGCTTAATTACCTGAGATAAACATGCATAAAAAGGGTCAACATAAAAGTTGAGTGAAATTCATAGGTTTGAAATGTAATAGTTGAATACAAGTTATCATAATAGAAATATTTGCATTGCAGGGACAATTATTATGGAAAACAGTATGGAAAACAGTATTATCATGCAGAACAATTGAATACAAGTTTAATGGTAAGTGGGTTACGTTGTTATACACTCGTTATTGGTAATAATTGCAATGTGTACAATTATTATGGAAAAATGATAACATTATTATTGCATCTAAGCTCATGACACCAATACGTTAACAGGGAAGATCACTGTAGTGATATTGGTTTGGGACAGATGTCCCCGTGAAAAAGGTAATTTGCCAAGGTTACCCATTAGGTCAAATATAGTGCGTTTGGTTACCCTATGAATGGGTATACAAACGGGAGTTGTCACCCCCAATAGATCTATTCACAATATTCGCCCTTACTCGTAAGCAATTAATAGTTCATGATATGGAAATAATGGCACTGGAAGCTACTTAGGCAATAATTTTGGAGACAATGTTTGATGGGCAAGAGAGTGTGTGTCTTTATACAAGCGAGATTGATGTTAATATGATGTTGCAGGAAAGCTACGGAAACCCAAACAAACGAATTCTCTAAGCGGGTAAGGGAATTGCGGAGCGAGTTGGGTTAACAATTTTTATCGCCGCCGCTATGCGCGGGTATCCAACTATATTAATAAATATTCGCATAAAACATTCTGTATAGTTAACGACTTTTTTTACGTTTTATTAATGGCAAAAGCGTATTGCGTAATAGTTTATGTAAACATTGTTTTAGACATTAAATCCCTTAAAATTTGAATTTATAAAACTAGCTTAATGATTAAAGATGAATTTATCAAGCATAATGTATCAAAACACATGCATTATTTAATAAACTCTTAAATTTGTACATTTTCATACCATTTTTATTAAACTCCGTTCCAAATAAAATGTTTTATAAAATTCAAATTGTCAACTAGCGAAAATCTTTTATATGGAATTTGTTCAAAAAATTTCATCTTTCATTGAGATATTGATTAAATATTTTTGTAATATCCAAAACAAAAGTGAAAGCTATCAAATATGTTTTGCATAAAAGACTCGTTAACGAATTTTGACTTTTGAGCGTTTAACCTCATAGGAAAACATCAAACATGTTTCGCTAAAACATTTCCTTAATCATTCAAGAATGAAACAAAAGTTAAAAAAAACACTTCGAAATGATTTTTTTTGTGATATGCAAACCTACGAATCCTGAAGATTCACGGATCTTGCAAGGATCCATGGAACTTTGAATGAAATCCTCTTTACCTATTTATACAAGTCATTCGCTATCATTTTACTCACCTCTTGCAAACTCAATATGAGCTCCAAAAATTCTAATCACTCATAAGTATCTTTGATCATTATCTTGTTTTAATTCATTCAAAGTGATCCACTTTAGCAAAGGAAAAACACAAGGAAGGTTCAAGTCTTTTGTGTTATTGTTATATGGCCCAAAAAAAACCCATAAGAATTGGTTCAATTATACACCCGTAATTGGTAATAATTGCAACGAATACAATTATTATAGAAAATGGTAACATTATTATTACATCTAAGCTCATGACACCAATACGTTAACAGGGAAGATCACCGTAGTGATATTGGTTAGGGACAGATGTCCCCGTGGAAAAGGTAACTTGCCCAAGGTTACTATTAGGACATTAATATAGTGCGATTGGCTACCTCAAGCATGAGTATACAAACGGGAGCCGTCACCCCCAATAGATCTATTCACAATATTCGCGTTCATTCGCAATGCAAGTAATTAATGGTTCATGATATGGAAATAATCTTTAGAAGAGGTAGCTAGTCAATTTCATTTTCACTTTAAACACATACACTCTCTCTCTAAAATATCTCTCTATGTGTTACTCTCTCTAGAAACTAGCCTAACTCAAGAATCATCACCCGTGTTATGAAATAAACGATCCTACAAGATTGAAAAGCGAGGATATGAACTCACTAAGTCTTTGAAAAGTAATCACATTGTTATAAAATAAACAAGTATGTAAAAGAGTTTGTGAACAAGCATGTATCCCCCTCGCGGGTTTATAAAACATGTAAATAAGTAAAGGCGAGGTTATGAACTTCACCTTAACAGGGAAATCTGATTAACGGCAAAAGTATATCAAAGGAAAGGCGTCTGTATGGTAGTACGACGTTATCTACTCGGGCGGAAAGTATATCAACTTGAAAGAAAGCAGCTTCGTCACGTAACCTGGGATAATATGTCGAGTCTTAGGAAGATTGTACTCTAGAACTTTGATTCTAAGAGTTTAATATTGTTATAAGTTTGATTGGAGAGTTTGGAATTATTGTATCACCGTTCGGGCCATCATAATTCAGAGGTCATTCAGTAAACGTTTGAGGAGCTAGGGCACTTTAAATCGTAAACCCAACAACTCAGTCAGAACGTAATACCAAGATGAAACCCCTTAATATGAAGCTCCCTAGTATTGTGGTACGATATAATCGGTTTTAAGCGTTTTGATCAATATCTGGAAATGATAAGCACGACAAGCGTTAATTAAAGTTATGTCTTATAATGTTTTGAACATGTTTTTATACTTTTTCAAAATGTTACATTTTAGACCCTTAAGAATGAAAAATGGCAAAATATACCCTTGGAGTTTGCACTTTTACGAGTTTGGTCCTTCAAGTTTAAAAGATGTACAAAGTAAACCTTGCACTTTGGAAAGTGACATAATAGACCCCTATATTTATAACTTTAGAAATATGGCAAAATAGTCCTTTTAGTTATTAGTTTCAGAAAGTTACGATATATACCCCTTGCATGATAATATTTACACTAACAAAGTCCGAATTGCCATGCAAGCTTTATTTTAAGGTTTCTAAATGATATTTATAGGTTATAGCCTTATTAATTAAGCTAATATTTAATGATTTAACATAAACGTGAAAGTTTAAAATATCAATACGTTAGGCTTAGAATCAAAACAGGTCGTTTAGGGTTTTATAACAAAACGCGGTAGATTTTTATTTCAAATTCCTTCAAGATTTATAATGTGGTTATAATAAAATTAGTTAAAGATGTTAGGATAGTTTATAAACAAACATTTAACCATTATTACATTTTGTTTTAAGAGAAAAAACTTAAAATTTGGGTTTCGGGGGGTGTGTTGTACGGTTTTGGTTCAAAATGAAAAGGTAGCATGAATTGAGTTATGAAACTTTAACAAGAGTTTATTTAGGATCATATGAACATTATAAGAGTGTAGGAGCAGGTATAAAGATCATAGAACCTGGGTTTGAGCTTATAGCTTGGAAACGGGTCAAAATCGGGACTTTTGCACTCGTACGCCTAGAATAACGACTCCGGGGCTTCTTTTCTTGGTTTCTTTTGCTTCACTTCTGATCTTGAGACTTCTTAGGACCTCTTAGGAACTTATTTGAGCAAAGGATTGCTGCTATGATGGGTTATAGAGGAGGAAGTGGGGGATGAGTTGAAATGAACATGGTTCGCCCCTATTTATAGGTAGATTTCAACTTGGAGGCCAAGGTAAAAGGGTGAGGTGTCATATTTCTATTCTAGCTGAGTTAGAGAGTCTACAAGGGTGATATGGAGGGTCTAGGGTGGTAGAGAGGTGATGTGGAGGGTGTTTGAGGTGATGACTTGCCACGGCAAGACTTAGGGACCAAGGTGATGATGTGGTCTCTTTTCTAGCCAAGAAATGGTGAAGATATTTGTTGTAGCTGCTGGGTAAGCTGCTATGGAGCATGTGGGTGAGTCACAAGGTGCTTAGATGCAAAAGAAAGTTTTAAAAATGGGTCAATTTGCAAGGTTATGGGTCGCGGGTCAAATTAGGGCACGAATAGGGTTTTTAGCTTTGCATTTCGTGTACTCTTGTGATATAATGATAGATATATGTTCACAAGACTTGTATTAAGGATTATTAACAAGAAGTTATAGGTGGTTTGGGTAAAAATGGGAGGAAATCGAGGTTAAACGGGTCAAATGTTATATTAGGTTCATTAGGGTTTTCTTGGATTTATTTTGTGTATAATTGAAATGTAATGATGAAATAATGATAGAATATAATTGGTAATGTTTTAAAATAAGTTATGACAACTTATTTGAGTGTTGGTTGAGGCTTAAAACAGATAAAAATCAATAAACGGGTCACGGGTTACTATTTAGCTCGGGTTAGGGTTTTTAACTTGGATTTCTTGAAATTTCATGAAATAAGAATGAATATGGATTGTAAATAAAGTATATGACTTGCTTGTAACTTGTACTTGATAGATTGTTCAAGATTACTTAGGAAAACAGAGGTAAAATGGCTATTTTAGATGTCGTGCATTAATAACTTGTACATTATGCATTAAAGGATTTGTACCTTATTTTGCATACTTCCCGGTTTATATACGTATTATATTATATATATTTGTGAAGATTTTCCTTTTTACCTTTGTCCTCAAAGGTAACTTGGTAATTTTCCATCATATTATATATTTTATTATTACGTATATATAGATTCTAGCGAATCAGTCATGAAAACTACGTTAAATAGATAACGTATATGATAAAATAGATAATAGATCATTGACTTGACATGTTATGATGTTTACTTGACATATTCATGGATAGAGATTACATAGGTCGTTGCGTGAGCATGTTTACTTTGGAAATGTAAACTATGATACGTAATGGAATGGAATGAAACGAAATTTTATTCTCGTAAAAAGTAGTACTTAATAAAGTAAGTAGATATTACATTGATAAAGATACTAGAAAATTACTGGTTGTTATAGTCCCCCCAACCTTACAGAAATCTCGTCCTGAGATTTGATTGAGAGATATAGTGATATTTAGAAACAGAAGTTCTTAGCTCTTACAGTTTCTAGTCTGATGGCCTACTTTGTGACAATTCTGACACCTGACAGTGCATGGTTCTGTGTGATGCAGTGTACACTTCCTACAGAGGGGATGAGGTCTATTATATCCACGGTTTCCATTAGCCTTGAAGGTTTCTTGCCTTCCATTTTGTTGTTGGTGATGATCATTGTTGCGGTTGTTATTGTTGCGGTTATCTTGGTAGTTGTGGTTGTTGCGGTTATTGTTGTTATGATCAGTGGGGTATTTATTATTGTTACGATTATTAGGGTAGTTGTTTTCGTCGTTGTTGGTGTTTCTTTTATCCTCAAACTTTCTTTTATGATCATCAGTTTCTTGCACAGAATTGCGCTTTAGTATCTAATCCATTAGCCTCTGAGATATGTTGACAACTTCCTCTAAAGTTTGAGGTTTTGAAGCAGTAACGTTTCCTTCAATGATTTGGGGAAGTCCCCCGATGAAAGCTTCCATAAGTTTCTCCGTATTTGGCACCTTGTTTGGACATAAGACTGCTAATTCTTGGAATCTTCTAACGTAAGTCTTGAGATCATCTCTTTTCACAACCAAGTTGTAAAATTCATCTTCCATTTTCTTGACTTCAGTTCGATGGCAATACTTATTGGTCAAGAGCCTTTTTAATTCAGTCCAGGTGATCTTATTAGCTTGTTATATTCTGATAGGTTGGGCGTATGCATTCCACCAGGACAAGGCATCGTCGGTCAGGGTACCAGTAGCAAATGTCACTTTGTTTTCCTCGGCACAATTGCTATGAGAAAATACTGATTCAGTCCGTTCAAACCAGCGAATGAGTTTAACTGCGCCTTCCGTACCATTGAAGTAGAAAGGTTGACAGCTTATGAATTCTTTGTAGTTTCCTCTTTTTGCTACAGGAATTTCTCTTGGTCCAGTGTTCCTATTGGGATTGTCGGCATTTGCCATGGCAGCAGCTTTTGCTTCCAGGGCGGCAGTAATGCCATCAGTAATCAGTTGCCGGATGGCAGCCTGAGTCATAGTTGGTGCTGCAGATGTTGATGTTCTCTTGGGAGGCATCTATATGCAATACAACACAGAATAAGAATCCATAAAATGATATAGTCATATCAAAGACATGAGGATAAAAAGACTTGTGATCATTCTTTGATATTGCATGATAGAACGGAAAGTTTTAGAATTTAAGACTTTGAGAGATAGATACGGAAATGAGTGATTCAATAGGAGGCTTAGTGTCTTTAGGTGATGAAGTCTTCTCGGAAGGAGAGGAATCTTTACAATAGCTGGTAGAGCAATAATAACTTAGGGTGGTGGAATAGTATTATATGCTTGTATGTTCTTTATATACAGATCATCATGTAAAGGTGAGAATACTAGTATGTCCAAAAGATACTTAGTAAAATCATCAGAAGATTCAGGAGAAACGTTGCTCGGTGAGGCTGGGAAATAGTTTAGAATGTTCGCAGAGGAAGAAGTATTCTCAATATCGAAATCGGATGAGTGAGGGGACGAAAACGCGACTGTAACAACCCAGTAGTAAATAACATAAGTTACTTATATAATAGTATAATAGTTATGTATTTTTACATAGTATTCGGGAAAAGTAGTGGTATCTTCATAATTCAGGGAATGTAGTAGCACGGAGGACATTGATGGCTAAAGAAAAGTAGTTATAGTTAAGGTGTTACCCTTGTTCTCTATAACCGTGAGCTCTGATACCACTCTGTAACACCCATATTTTGGTAATATAGCAGCGGAAGCTAATCTGGGGTATTACTTCATGAATCACAGACACAATCATAGAAAACGACACGTATGATTAGGTGTGTTAAGAGCTTGTGGGAGTAAAAAGACACAAATCATTCATATAAGCTTTAGGTTTTCCAAATAAACCTTGCTTAAGCAAATACACTTATATTTAACTACATCATCTCTTGTTCTTCACATTTTAAAATCCAATGCAATAGGATTTGTGAAAGCTTAGCCCCACAAAAGGTAGGTTAAAGAACTAGCTAGGGCATTTTCACCCGGTCAAGTCAAAATTAACTCCTATTTCTCACCAACGGATTACCAAAAAGTGGTGTTTTTCCCCAAACTAAGCTTCTATTGAGCTTCTCTTGTAAGCAAAAATTTAAAATTTTCACTTTTTTCACAAAAAAAAGTAATTCAAAAAGGTTCAAACAAGGTTGCGTGAAGTGCAAGTCAATATCGAAGATATCCTTCCCCAAACTAAAATGAAACATTGTCCTCAATGTTTAAAAAAATAAGGGTCAAAAGGAATCCTAAACAAAAATTCTAAGGTCATGCCAAAAGAATAGATGTTAGTTCGATAAAGACAAGGATAAAAGATTTCCCACTTTATGAAGAGAAGATTGGAAACTTTCAATGGAAATTGTGGGCATTCGGTTGTCCTTCCACAATTTTGAACCATGAATCTTCCAAAATCCGGAAAACCTAGACAAACAAGCATAAACAACCAACAAGAACGAAAGAGAACAAGCTTCTTCTCATCATTTTCATAGTTAGCTCAAAAACTACTTAAAACGGCTTAGTTTTTATTCACCGAGTACAAGCTATACTCGACCCTGAATTGATTTGTCCTTGGGGAAGCAAAATGAAAATGAAAGTGTCATGGAGTGTAAAAATGAGGATGAAGAACACCCGTTAAACGGATATTTCCCCAAACTAAAGATGAATGATGGATGAAGGGTGGGTCGGGTGGGATAAAAGTATCAAGAGTTAAAGAACTCTTCCTTTCAAGCTCATCATCAAAAAAATATTATATTACCCGGTTTAAAAACTTTATCTTCACTCCCCGTGGAGTAAGATGCGGGTAAAACCTCGGGATAGGTGACAAATGGTAAAAATGTTCGTAATGTGAAAACGTTTAAATCATTGTTTTCTCCATTATTAAGCAAAACATCATTTTCACCTCCTCCCGGGTCAAAGGTTTCATCATCATTAGAAAGATTTAACAATTCATCGACCATGGAAAGAAATTCCCTTTCAACTTGTGAAATATTTTCCCCATAAGTATGTGAGTCATTAAACATGACCTCTACGGGCTCAACCTCGATGGGTAAAATATCGACCTCGGGAAGGGGAAAGAGAACATCGTCAAGTGGTTCCTCAAAAGGAGGAACGTCCCCTTCCGAGTCATCATCGGTATCAATTCCCGGAGGAATCATATCACAAGATATATCAATCTCCTCCTTATTATCTTGAAAATCATTTTCAACATTAGAAACATCCGGAGGGAGAGGGTTTTCATTAAGCAAATCATCGAAAAACTTTAAATCTCCCTCCGTTTCACAAGTATCATTAATTTTCTCTTGATTTGAAATAACCTCATTTTGAAAGACATCTTTCTCCAAAGTAATGATTTCCTCATCGAGTTCAAAAAGTGGATTTGAAAAACATTTAAATGTATCAAATTTAGTTTCCACTTTCGAACCTGACTCGTCATAACTTGAGAATTCTTCGTTTTGTTCAAAAAACACATTTTCAAAACCCTTGAATTTAGATTCCATTGGATTAGTCCCTTATAGAAATCTCACATTTCCTTTGCAATCGTTGGACACATCTTGGGATAGGATTAAGAATCTCAACACTAGACTTTTTTATTTCGTCTGACTCCGTAGTGTTGATTTGCTCATCCACCATTAAAAGAGAATCCTTAATGGGCAAATCGGCAATGGTTTTAGAATTTGAATTCTTTTCATTATTAAACTCATTTTGAAAATCTTCGAATACACATTAGAAAGATCATTAGACTCTTTTGGGATTGAGAAGGAATCTCGAACACTAAATTCGAATGAATCTCTTGATGTGTCAAAATGCACTTCTCCCATTTTTAAAGAGTTAACGGTTTCTAAATCGAGACATCGGGTGTAATCGGAATTGGTTGACAACATTCATTCTTGGAAACAAAAGATCACATAAAGATTGTCAATTCTTTTTTTCGGGTAAACCGGTTTGCTTTGAAATCCTCATTAATGGAAATGATATCCTCCCCATTAAACCCTTGAACATCATAGAAAAAATCTAGGGGTCCTACCTTAAGGGAATGTCGGTCGAATAGGATATCAATTTTCCCTTTAATTCCAATTGCCCAAATATCCAATGAACTGTTAATCATAAATGGAAGTAGGACTTAAAAAAATCTTTCACCAATTAATCAAAACGTTTTTGATAGTCCGTCCATCGTAATACTCATACGGGAAAAACGACTAGCTCTCACTTGGGGTTGGGGGATAGTATACTTAACGACTAGATGTCCCGTGAATCTTTTTTGTGGTGTTAAGATGCTCATCCCCTATTTTTAGAGAACTAACGGATTTCCCTCGGTAATTCTTTTGCATTTCTCCCTAAAGAAATAAATATTTACCAAAACACTTAATCCTTTTAATGATGATCATGCGAGATCGCCTCACGAGTAGAAGCTTTTAGAAAGAGAATTTTCGATTTTAAACATTCTTCTTTTTTAAACGTTCGGCTTCTAACTCTTCGGGCCTCTTTTTTTCTTTAGCGATTTGCTCTCTCGATCTTCTCTTGCTTTTTATCACACTATCACAAAGTTCTTAAATGTATCAAGAAATCTTGATCCTTTAAATTTTTAGTGTTTCAATCTTCTTCAAATTCATCATTTTGTAGATTGAAAAATCGTGATCCATATATACCCTCGCACATGTCTCACAATGGGATAACCGTTTCGCTACCCATAATTGATTCTACAATAGTCTTCGTGAGTACCACGGCAATACGAACACAAAGCAACACACTGAATATCTTGTAAATCATGTGGTGTATTACCCCTCAACCATCAGACACGAAAATCCGAAAAGTGGGGAGGTGTGGTATAGAAGATTAGGAGAATAAGTGTTAGCACTTGAATAAGTACTAGACAATTGTAGCAATCTCCATTAACAAGGTTTTTCATAACAAGTCGAACACTGGCAATGCGGGATTCTTATTTCCCTTGGTGCCGCATTGAAAACAAGGATAAAACCCGTATGTCGACATAAGAAAGAATCAAAATATAGAGGGATTGAGAAGAAGAATTATATGGATAAGAAGATAACGAAGAATATTTTTGGATTTTATATAATTTTCAATTTTTATAATTTTTTATTTATTAAAGGCCTAAAATTCTAAGAAAGTGAAAATAATCGAGAAGAACTCAACCAAAAGATCCTACTCACGTCACGGTAGCTTTCTAACCAACTAACTCACAAAGAAGAGCGGAGAAAAGGGAAAGAGCGAGGCTCTTTTAGAATAACCCTTTGTCCCTTGTGGCGATCCGAAGACCCGGCCTGCCTACTCTCTTAAATGAATAAGCCAACTAGAGGTGAGCCGTACCTGGCGAGTGTCAAAAATAGGAGTGTTTTGATCTTTTGTTGCGATGATATTATGATAATACTCATTTAAGAGTATTATTTTAGCGTTGAATTGGGATCTCTTTTCTTTAAAGGAAATGTTTTTTTTTATATATGTTTACAATTAACTTGATTAATTATTTAAAACTCTTATTATAGTAAAAAGAAAAGAAAATATATTTTTTACTTTTTATAGTTTTTGATTATATAATAAGAATGTAACTTTCCCGGTGGAAAGGATCTTCTCGACTTTACTTCAACGAATATCCTCAAAAATCGTTCACGTCTTCCCCGGCAACGGCGCCAAAATTTGGTTGCGTGTATATGCACTAGTCAAATTTATATATATATAGTATCAATCCCGTGAAAATTCTTTCCAAATTACTTTTCAAATAAGAGAAATAAAAGGATAAAATCTCACTAAAGAAAACACAATATGTATATTTTATTAACGCCAGGGGGGGGGTGCGTGAAGTATTTCTTCCGGGTGCCGTTTCCCAACGAAGTCGTGAATTGAGATTTGGGAATAATTCGGATTCGAGTTAAGAATGATAAAGGATTTTTGAACTTTGGATTACACTACGAATATAATAGCACAAACTAAAAACAATTAACTAGCACGAAATTTTAATACACGAAAATTAAAAAAACGTGAAGTTAATTATTATAATTCTAAACAGAAATTTAAAATCTAATGCACAACTTTTCAACAATTTATCACCTAAAAATCACAAATTTAAAAAGAAAGTTTAGTGAAAAAAATCCAGTAATTTTTGTTGAACTATTTTTGAATTTTTTATGATTTTTTAAAGAAAAATGAATTACTAAAAATAAACTTTTTCTAAAAATTAAAACTAAAATATTTATTTGTAATTTTTGATTTTTTTAATATTTTAAATTTTTGTTTGTAATTTTTAAAATTTGATTTTATGTCTTTTTGGTTAATATATATTTTTATAAAATTTATGTTCTTAAGTTTAACGGCTAATTTATTTTTCAAAAATACTAGAGTGAAAAAGAAAATTATTACAAAAAGAATTAAAAAATTTCAACTATTTTTCTAATTTTTATGAAAAAGAAATTACTAAAAACCTATTTTAATTTCTAGAAAATACAAACTTAATTGGAAAAATAAAGAAAAATAGTTTTTAACAACTAAAAAGGTGCAGAAATTTAATGGAACAAAAATGCCCAAATTTTATAAACCAATTGAACCCTAATTTAGCCAATTAAAAACTAAAACCTAATTTTTTTAAACTAAAATTAAAAATATTAAAACTGTTTTATTATACTAAAAAGAACAGGGTAGAAAGTGCAAATAAAGAAAGTAAAGGGTAGGCGGGGTAACTAATTGAAATTTACACTATAATTAAAACAGTTAACCTTGAACTATTGAGAATATACAAAACAAACCCTACGATTATGCTTATTTTTGGCTTATCTAAAAAATGAAAATCAGCAAAAACTTAAAACTACAAAGTTAAGCCTGAGCTTATTCTCTACAACTTTAACAAAAGCACTATGAACTTTTAACAACTGAATAAGCTAGAAATTAAGCATCTAATTCTGCACCACAGAAACTAAGCTTTTGCTTTTAAAATTCTAACTTTTCAAACTTTAGCTTATTGCTAGCTTATTACTAAATGAAAATTAAAACTAAAAGAAGCTATATGAAACTTAAGATGTATACTAGGGATTTCTAAAAAGAAATAAGCTAAGAGTTAACAGAATTAATGAGAAATTTGCTATTAAAAAGTGCAAGGTTCAGCTTAAAACTGGAATTAAGCTAATCCTTATAAGCTATCTAACTCAAATATAGATTCTAGAAACTGAAAATTTGGAAATAAGCTATCCTATAAACTTTGAACAAACCTAGATAAAAGGCTTTTTGAAATAACAACTAGAAATGAAGAATCTAACAGTTATAAGCTAATACTCTAACTGTTGCTAAAACTACTTTTGCAAGAGATTTTAAGCTAATCTAAAAGCTTGAAAATGAAAATTAAGAGTTGATTTATGTAAAACTAATAGAGAACTACTAAAATGCTTAATTCTAAATCCTATCTCCTAATTATGAATGCTAACAAGAAGCTAGAAAGTGATGAGTGACAAACAGTAGAATTGAGTAACCACTACCTTTGCTGATGTACTTGGCAAATAACAAAATGCAGGCTAAGAACTATGATGAGAACTCTTTAAACACCTCCTACTAAGTGCTAACTAAACCTAATAAAACCATACTTGAACAGATGGAATGATTTGGAAGCTACAAATTCTAAGAAACACTGTGACCTAAAAACTGCCCTGGTGCTTAACTACAAGCTATTAAGCTTAACTTTTTGAAAATCTACAAACTAAGTTTCAAAACCTATTTAAAACTTGAGCTCTTTATCAAACTCAACTATGCAAAGTATTTTGACAGGTATATGTTGACTTTAAAGGTAAAAATCACTTTAACCCAAACACTCCTTAACCAAATATGTCTAAAATGAATTCTAATTAAAATCTATTTTAAAACTAAAACTGACAAAACCTTATATCTACTCAATCTAAAACTCACCTACTTAAGCTACTTAAGCACTAAAACCTAAAGCTTATGAAAAGGAATAAGCTAGTTTATCAGCTAGCCTATATATTAATATGACAGAATTAAAGACTAAATTGAACTTAAGTAATTCTAACTATAATCAACTGGAAATTTTTGTATATCTAAACTAACTAAACACTATTAAACAGGATTAAGCACATACAAAAGATTAATCTCCATGAAATAAGCTAAATGTAAATGCTGGAATGAAATTTAGAATTTGAAACCTGAGATTTAAGTAGTCTCAGAACTAGCCACTCTTGTTGAGTGAGTGGCTTAAAAACACAATCCTAATGTGGCACCTTGCCTCTAAAACCTGAGCTTAAGCTCAATAAGCTGAATTGAGCTTATTTACTCCAAAAGCTTCAACAATGAATCAAACAGCCTCAAGTAATCATGTTTTGATGTAAAATGAACAAAATGAGTGAATGAATGACTTTTAACAAAGGTTTTTGACTGAAATTGACTATGAACAATTATAAGCTTTATGAGCTTAGATGAGTCTGTAATAGGTAAAAACAACTTAATATTGAAAGATAGAACAATGAAACTTAAGAACTGAATTTTATTGCTTAAAATGGTAAAGTACAAGCTGAAAGATACAAAGTACGAGTGATAAAAGCTGTATTTGAAAACTTAAGAAATGAAGAGCTTAAAATTTGAATGAATTAAGAAAAAAAACTAAAAACTGAAATTAAAACTAACTACTCCCTAAAACTAACTAAGAGCTTGTATTTATAGTTGAGAGTGATGAGAGTTTCAATCCTTTATAGCCGTTGATCTTTTCTCTTTGAATCCAAGCCGTTGGATCTAATTGGTGATGTGTTCGCACCAATTAGAACTCGCCACGTATGCGAAATGATGTGGAGATGGTTTAATACGAGGTGGGTGAGCTTAAAGAGACGGGAGAAGGGTTTTTGCAAAGATGGGTTTGTTTGGGTTTTGGGCGGGAAAGACGGTTATAGGTGTGTTTGAAAACTTTGAGAGTATTGCAAAAGTAGTCCTTGTGTTTCTCTTTTCCTCATTGTAGTGTAAAAGTAACTTTGAAAGTTGACACTCCTGGCCCTTGTAGTTGCTATCTCTTTCTTTTTCTTTATAAACCATCTTTCTAACTTTGTCATCTTTGGTCCTTTGACTTCAAAACATCCAAATGAGCCCTTAAACTTTGCAAACATGTCATTATTAATCATTTGACTTCAATTGGGTCTTCATTGACTTTCCTTTCTTGTTGTCGGGCTGATCCAGCTTTGATAATTTTCCTCAAATCTCTCTCTTGTACTTGTCTCTTTCGTTTCTTGTCGGTTTTGGCTTGTTTTTGCTCTTTTTGACTTTAATATCATTTCCTGCACATTATGACACAAAAGCACACATATTCTATTCTTTTGGCATTTTTTCTTGGCTTTTATTGGCGAAATCCTGGGTATTTAATGTATACAATTTAACACTTATCACAACTCAACACGAAAAGAAACATCCGACTACCTGAACCTCGCCCGTCATCAAGGAAACTCGTCCAAAACCTTAAGTTGTGTAACAACGTCATTTACAAACCCCTTCTCAGAGCAGACTCAATCAAACAAGAACTGTCTTGAAACCAAGTTATATGTTGTTACAAAGCCCAACATTTTTAAAGAATCGGCTCGACTTCGAGTTTATTCATAAATAACTTTAACCAAAATCGCAAACACATCTAAGGGCATATTAAGGTCTACAAGAAACCTTACGTACCCAACTTCAATTAAAACTCCCAATGATTCCTTGCTCAACGAACAAGTGTGGATACTTAGTTTATAAGACAAAAATTTCCAACCTCTCCGGTTATAGCCCATACAACGGTAACCTACATTCCTTTCCATACCATGCTTCAAATGAAGCATATCCATACTCGAATGATAATCCCCACCTTAAGGAAAAACTCATCTCACATATGATAATTCCATTTATTTTTAAAATCTAACCATACTTGATTCTAGAGCATAGCTAGGAATGGTGACTAGTCAGACTATGACTACACCCAATCGCAACGTAGCCACTACTCACGACTTGGTAACTTGACAAGTAAACAATAACCTTAGTTATCCATATTCCCACTTCAACTTGGGTAACTCATGTTAAAGCAACAAGTTCCTGAAGACCCTTTTACTCAACTTCCATTTCCGCACGGACGCTAAAAACTTACTACTGACTAGCAACTAGCTAGGTTCTTCCTCATTACCGATCCACACAATTTGAAAACCTAAGACCACACTAAGTTCGCATCCGCTCCAGGATGGATATGATACTTTTTTGTATAAACCTCTTCCATGGCCAAGGTCCTTACATTTCTCCAAGTGGAGATCCTAACCTTGTCTAACCATTAATGAACCTACTCTCCATCTAATTTTCAGAACCGTGGGTCCAAGCCATGCAACCCATCAATGTTGAACGCGTTTCTTTGGCTTTGGACGTGTTATCTTATAACAACACAACATCACCTTCTCTCGATCTTAAGCTGGATCCATCAACGTCAGACACCAGAACTTCATGTCTGGCTTCACTCTTTCTCCTACTCCAACGGTTCAACAACTACATTTTTTGCCTATTCCGAGATGGTACTTAACTTGGCCTTAAAACCCGTACTCACTAAATAACTTCATCCATCGCCTCTGCCTCATGTTCAATCCTTCTGATTGAAAGTGTGGTGGAAACGTTCATGATTCATATAGATCGCTCTCCATGTCTCGTTCACTTAATGCCTCTAGCATTACAAGGCAAAACCTACCACGTTAGTCATACAATCCTTAATAAGAACCTTTAATTGTCGCGACGTACAAGCAATCACCTTCTCCCTTTTTCCAATCATGCTTCCAAATCCTTACTTCGCGCGTCATAATATACTACAAAATTGTCTGCTCCTTCCGGTAATGCCAAGATCGGCTCATTACCTATTTGATTCCTTCCACATCTAGATAGCTCCTCCTCTTTGGCTCTGCTTCCACGTTGTTGGAAAACTTCATATACATCTTCTCTTTCATTCAATGACTCACGATCATCTTGCACGGCGGACTCGTACTCCCCTTAGACTTTTAGGTCGGTTAAATGTCGTGCGTTAATATACGTTAACTATCTTGTCTATATACTGCATGGGCACACCCGGCTTATTAACTCCATGAAAAAAATCCACTGTGCATTGGTGTAACCCAAAAGGCATAGCCGTAAACTCAACGTGGTCCATTAACCATACCCTAAAAACAGTCTTAGCTACGTCCATCCTCCATGCACCCTCCATTGGTCACATAACATATTAACTTTTTCTATCTCACTCTTCTCATATAATCCTTATGCACATTTCCAAACTACCCACACGTTTACTTCCTACCAAAGCATACAGACGCTTCCCCACAACAAGTTACCTTCGAACCAACCCTACACCTTGCAACTCTTGCAATCATTCCACAACCTCGTGCCTTTGTCTAAAAAAAGGTCAAACAACACGAGCCTTCGCAAATCAGTGTCGCGCCTTGTACTAATTCCATACAAAATCCTATTCTACAACGAAGGGTAAAACCCACTAAATCATGATAAACACTTCGAGAAGCTCACATACTACTAAAGTATCACTAATTTGTGACTTCATGATGCATTGGTACACCTACAGACCTCGCATCCACTTTAAGTTCGTTTCCTCACGAACGCTTAAACACTTTTTTGCGCTCACCAAGGTATTTTTAACTACCTTCTTGTGGCAACATCCCAGCCTTATGCCTCAACAACTAATTCTCTCATACGGCTACATCAACGCTCCCATAACTAAGAGGTACTCAATCAAAAGTAAAACGAGAACTCTCTAATTCCAACTTGGGATCGCGAATAATTCCATTCGCTTCGCTACCATCAATCGCACCACTCTGAAGATATGACCTACCATCAACTCTAGAACCACGCCATGAAGAAATACCAAACTTCACATGCACCAATTGGTATGGACCCAAAAATCACACAATCCTAAAAGAAGAAACAACCGAACATAAACATCGACATAACGAACGAACCTCAGACCTACAAATGCATCAACGACGCTAGAAACACCCATGAATACTACCAACGTAACTACGAACCAGCTAATTAAAAGATAAGAACCTTTGTACCAAAACTGACTTTTTACCCAAGGAAACTTTCCCTCATAACCTTATACCAATCATTTTAAAACAATAGAATCGCAAATAATTTTAAGTGTAAAAATAAATTTAAATAAAATTTTCATAAACTTATTTTAATTATGATTTTATAAAAGAAATCAAAAGATGGTTAAAACAACTGTGTTGCATTTTATTTATATAATTTATTTTCGAAAGAAGTTTTTAACACCTAAACGATATGATATCGACTACTACAAAATTACTTTGAAAAGGAATTTATGACTTGCAACAAAAGACATCATGATAGAAAAATAGACTCCCAAAATACTTTAAGGATTCCAATACCAAAATGTTAATTTACTTGAAAACGAACATGACAGGAACTCTTGAAACCAAACAAACCATAAGGACTCATCCATACCAACGGTCTTAGAACCAAACCAAAAAGTATCGTCACCTTTAGACAAAAGAAAACAATCAAAACGCCGAACGGAGAACATAGAACATCAGTTCTATGATAACACCTTAGAATACCAACACGAGCTTTGGATATCTCAACGAACAACGAGCTAACTAACCAACTTAAGAATCGCGACGACAACACCAACAGGTATCTGATGTATCCGCAAACGATAGATGAAAGGAAACCTTACCATCTACTCAACTCGATCCTATATAATCGCTCAACGGTTAAGTGAAGAATCTCTAACCATACAACCATCCTCAACAGGATCTCACATCACATCACATCTACACTAGTGCCATCACAAACTATCCAGATTACATCCTTACATAATACATACAAGCACAATAGATACCAATGCATCAAAGTCACAAGTCCCACCGTTGTGACACCTTTAAAATAATTATGTTCGCGGACCATAATTATAATTGCAAACCTTTTGCACACGCGTACATTACTTTTCCAAGAAGCCACACCACTCAATGATACACACGATCTACCACATAGCACTTAATAATAATCCAAATATAACTCAAACATGATAATCCACCTAACGAAACATAAAATCCTAATCGACCAAACGAAACAGAAGTCACATCGTGACCCAAAATATAAAATCAATCCTCGATTATAGTAACGCATCGAGGTAGAAAATAACGTAATTAAATTATGATTGGGGCCTCGCTTGTGTTTGTACTTTTTCTCTCCTCAAAAAGTCACCCAACTCCTGCGGGTCGCAGTGAAGGTAAACAATCCTCCCAAACGATATCTCCCTGGGGATGGAAGACCTGACAAAAACAATAACAAAGGTTATACTATTAGATCCCCATAATGAAAAAGTATATATTTCATATTATATAGTATGATAATTCAAAATTAGGAAAAAATCCAAAGCTTTAAAGTAGCGAGAACATACGGTATATATGTACACAAACGCTTATGCCCTAAAATGCAACTATATGAGGGAACCTTAAGCTATAGTTTAGGCTCAACCACCTAGTTCTCTATAACCATAGGCTCTGATACCAATCTGTCACACCCCGCCAAGGCGGAAACGCGAGGCGTAAACAAGAATGGATATTGTTAGCCTCAATTTATTGAGTCGAACAAGGAAGCTCGGTCTTTAATTAGTTAACGTTGTAATAGAATATTATCGGGAATAGGGCTCGATAGTTAATCTAATATTGTATATGTTTCGAGTTTAATCCCAAGCAAAACCCGAGCCCGGGTCCTAGTTAAATATCCCGCGCGTCACATTAAATGTGTAGGGGGTATATATATATTTAGATATTTTCTTTTTAGAAAATATCTCATATATATAGATAGTCCTAGTTAAATATCCCACGCGTCGTAGGGATATATATATAGATATTTTCATAAGAAAATATCTAAGAAATCACAAATATCTAAATCTAATTTCTATCTTTTCTCTCCTCTCTCTCTCTCTCTTTTCGATCCTCTCTCTCTCTCTAGTTTCTTGTTTCGATTCGTGTTATGAAGTGGAAGTGTTAATCGGGAACCTACAATTGGTATCAATCGCCTCGGGTGGATTTCGTGGTATTTTTTGTTGTTGTGAGCCTATTGGATTCCGAAAATTTGCTTGTTTCATCATTTGGTATATTTGTTTCTTTTGTTATGATTCGGCTTATTGAAAGAGAAAGGACACGACGTTATATTGGTTAGTATTGTGGTCCAAAAAGTTTATTTGGGTCTCATCAGTTGAAGAAAAAAAAACGTCAAGGGGTTTACGCTTTTGGTTTTTGTGAAGAACAACCGAACGAGTGAAACACGTTAGGACCGAACGAGTTTATACGTCCAGGACCGAACTAGTTGAACCGAACGAGCGGAACCGAACGAGCAAAAAATTTCTTGAACCGAACGAGCGGAACCAAACGAGCATAACCGAACGAGCGGAACCGAACGAGCGGAACCGAACGAGCGAAACCGAACGAGCGGAACCGAACGAGCGGAACCGAACGAG
>BQNB010105385.1:0-23615 GCA_026074375.1 Tanacetum coccineum
ACCCAATCATAAAAAACAGAAACATTCAACCCACACACCTGACACACTATATAAACATTCTCACACATTTCTTTATATTTTTAGAGGGTGTTTGTTTAGGCTTATATGTGGGCATACGAGCTTCTTTGATTTTGGCTTATATTTCTTAAGCCCTAATTTATGGCTTATTTTAAGACTTACGGGCTTATATAAGTTTATCATATCGTAATAAACTTATATAAGTCCACAAGTCTCAAAATAAGCCGGAAAATTGAAGCTTATGAAATATAAGCCGAAATCAAATAAGCTCGTAAGCCCACATATAAGCCGAAACAAACACCCCCGTTATCACTATCTATATCGTCTTCAACTAACAAAACCACCAATACATCACAACCACCGACTCACTAAACCACCCATACATCACCACCACAAACAGCCCCTACCATGACATCACCACCACCACCGACCCACCAACCCATCACCATAAACACCCCCTGCCACCAAACCATCACCACCGACCCACGAAACACCACCACCGAACCAACAAAATCCTTGAAAAAACTAGGGGCCAATCATATAATATATCATGTTAAAAAAATCATTTAATATATCCAAAATGTCAAAACAAAACCTAATCCAATTCCATTCCATAGAAACAAAGGAAAAAATAAACAAAGCTGTGATAGACCTACTATCTTTTCCTTTGGATGACGATAACAGGAAAGACAAGGGACAATACTAATTCCAATCCCAAAAATATTTAAATCTCACTTCCTTCATTTATTCATTTTGTAGACAAGAATAAATTGTAAAGAAAAAAAGAAATAGAAGCAGCAGCAACTATGAAGTTTATATGAAAAAAAATATTGAAATTGAAATTGGGAATGAATGATTAACCACTTGTTATTATTAATTTGGTGTAAGTTAAAAAAAATATCATTTGATGTCATAGCCTTTTTATATCTTTGGCAAATCATAAGTCGATTCAACAACAACAACATTAAACCAATTGGATCTAATAACAATCTTGTCACATCTACATCATCTGTCCGATGATGGTGATGAGTTTTGGTTGTAGTGGTTTCTGTCCGATGATGGTGATGGGTTTTGGTTGTAGTGGTTTCATGGTGGTGCATATTTGATTCGGTAGTGGTGGGTTCTTGCTATTGGTGGCTGGATCTTGGTGGTGGTGGTGGCAGTTTTGTAATGATGGTGATGGGTTTTGTTGGTTTTGATGAGTAGGTGTGTGTAAAAGAAATGGGTACCGGATGGCTCAAGTAAACAACGAGGTTGAACAATTTATATGTATATAATTTTTTTTAGTAATAATAATAATAATAATTATTATTATTATTATTATTATTATTATTATTAATAAAATTAATTTTGTTATAGCTAAATGAGTGGGGCTCAAATGTATCTCACCTCCTTACTAACTTTTTGTAAATATCCAATTTCTTCTAATAATAAAATGATGTTATAATTAATAATAATAATAATAATTAAAGAAAGGGCATTTTAGTCACTCAACATCATCATCCGAGGGTAGTTTAGTCATTTTATGAATTTTTTTAACAAGTTAAACTAACAGTCAACGAATAATGGACTAAAAGTGTTACGGGTCGTCCAAAACTGGACAGGATCCGTTACATTTTAAACTATTAGATTAAAACTGTTATACCCGGTAAATATAGTTAACTCTAAATTAAATTAAACTTAGATGCCGTTTGGTTCATTAATTTGAAATTCCGGAATTTTAAATTATAGGAAATTTAATTTCTTGAGAATTTAAAATTCCGGAATTTAAAATACCTACGCATGTTTGGTTGACAGAATTTTATAATTTTTGAAATCTGTCATTTTGTTTATTATTGTAACTTTTTAAGGAGAGACGGATAGGGGTGTCAAAAAACCGACCCGACCCCGATTAAGCCTATTCGGGTAGGGTTACGCGGGTAAAAAATATTATTCGGGTCAACCCGAGTATCCCGAATACCAAATAGGGTCGGGTATCGGGTTGAAATTTTTGGTAACTCGGTTTCGGGTCGACCCGATTGACCCAAATAAATATCTTTCGGAAATAAATTTTATAAATTTTCTATATAAACGATGATAAAAAAATCAATTTTATTACGTTTTACTCATATTTCGGGTTGACCCTAACCCGAACGGACCCGACCAGAGTTGACCAGACCAGAATTGACACGAACCCTACTAACCCGAATTCAAATAAGGTCGGTTTCGGGTATGAAACTTTTAACCTTGACTCGACCTTGACCCGACCCGAATGTGACCATCCCGACCCGACTAAAGTGATGGATATCCTTTGATTTAAAAAAACAATAAACCAAGAAAAAATAGAACACAAACTAGAAAAAAAAACGTTTAAATTTTTTTTCCAAGTAAATGAAAATTCTTCACTTTTTGAAGCCATTTTAATTTTTCCCATTTTGAATTCATGGAATTTTTAAATTCCCCCATTTGTGTTACCAAACAAAGTATTTGGGGAAAATTAAAATGCAAATGTCATGAATTCCCTCCAATATACCTCAATCAAACAGCACCTTAGTGTTTGCAAATTCATAAACAGGTAAATTATACCTCTCTTTGCTCACATTACTAATTATACTATTGTCCAAATTCATCAATAAACGTTCGTGTCTAATTCTCAATCTAAAGATTCATAATTGCTTGTTAAGTTTTCATCCACGTTAAGAATTCAAGAATAAACATATCGGTAATTTAAAAACAACAAGTGTGTAGAGGTGTATAAAACCGATTTTTTTTTTAAAAACGAACCAGTTTTTGAACCGAACCGGTTTTAGTCAACCGGTTCGTAAACCAGTTTTGGCCAAAACCGATTCGGTTTTAAACCGGTTTTCCCATCCAAAATCTTGAACCGATACAAACCGGTTCAAACCAGTTTGCCGTAAACCGGTTCGGTAAACCGGTTTGAGTAATGGATTTTTTTTTCCAATGGGTGAGTGATGAATTTCAGTGTATTTCAGTGTATTGGTGTTATTTAAGGACAATGGACGACGGTCATGTGGTCAAGTTGAAGATAGTTTTTGTCACTCCTATTTCATATGGTATTTGAGGTTTATGGACTATGTATTACAGCAGTGAATTATACATTCAAAGTTTTCTTATCTAATAAAAGGTTTTCTTTTTGTGTTTTTTGAGGGTGTGTATTTACCCAACATCAACCCTTTTACTTATACTAAAATAATGTGTATGTAAAACTTAAAATTTTGATATTTGGTAAATTTTGCTCGGTTTTGAAATTTTGTAAGGTATGAATAAACAGTATTGGTACTACTCTTCAGTCTATCACTACCTTCTTAACTCTCTAAGCTATAGCTCTAAACAGTATTAGTACTACTTATTAGACTGCGTTCTATGGTCTTCTTGCTTATTAAATGACATATAATATTAGCTCTACCCTTATACTTATTTAATATAAGCTCTTTGTATTTAATGTAATGAAATTATTAGTTATTAAATTTGGCATGTCCTTTAGTACTTCTTTAGTTTCTTAGCCTGATTTTGGTTTTGTAAAGGAATAAATCAAACGTGGGTCATTAAATATTTCAAAGACACAATGTCATTCTGGAATCTGAAATTCACATGTCACATATAAATATGGCATTGTACCACTTTAGTACTTTTTGTTTCTTAACCTTTCTAAAAAAACCGGTTTTCAAAAATCGGGTTTTATAAACGGTTCATAAATGGTTCGGCTTTCAAAACCCGGTTTTCAAACTGGTGGGTATTTAAAAAACATGAAACGGTTCATAAACCGGCGGTTCAGTTTTGGTCAAACCGGTTTTCAAAAAACCGGTTTAAAAAAAACCAGTTTCGGTTTTTTTTCCGGTTCGATTCATAAACTTGTTTTTTTGCCCACCTCTACGGATGTGTGTTACATGACCCTCCAAGTTACCCTCTAGCTACTTCTACCGACCAATTTTAAAATCGCGTAAGAGAGAGACCACGTCTTCCCCCTTATACTGTATACACGTCCTTCTTATAACATACATCCCGCTAGACACAAGTTAGCATATCTTTGGGACAAGTCGGCCGACCACAATACCGAGTTGTGGAAGAAAGAATAAATAGTTGTGTGTGCGATGTTGATTTTTGTAAAGTATATTTGTGTATAAGTGATGTATATTTAGATGATGATTTTGGTTGTGTGATTACGCTATCTTGGCGACGGTGTTAAAAAATAAAAGTAGCGTTAAATTAACTATCTAAAAGATAAAGGTTTGATCTCGTATCTCAACTTTCATTACATGTCCCCGAGTGTTTATTTTCTTTATGGGTGTGTTTGGATAAGGGCTTATAGGGGCTTAGGCTTTTAAAATAAGCCCTGTTTGTCACACGGGCTTATGAAGTCATAAGCCTCTATAAGCCCCAGCCTCATAAAAGGGGCTAAAAACTTTAGCCCGGGCTTATGAACAAAAAATTACTTATATACCCTTAAAAATATCTAACATACACCAAAAATTTATTTATGTTCTTTTTAGTAATTTTACAATAATAAGCCTCAGCCTCAACCCATTTGCCAAACAAATTTTAAAAAATACAAAATTTAATTTCGACTTATAATATAAGCCCCAGCCCCAGCCCCAGCCTCGACACAAGCCCCAGCTCCGGCCCATTACGCTAAACATACCCATAATCTAACTAAAAAAGTGGTCGAAACCTTGTAAGTAAACTTTTAACAATCCCATAGTCAAAACCATGGGCGAAGACAAAGGGGGGGCCCAAGGGGCAAGTGCCCCCTTAGCGAAAAAAATTGTAGTGTAAATTTTCGAAAATATCTCTTTTTTTCGTAATTTGCCACTTTTAAGAATCATTTTGTAGTGTAGTTATTAAAAAATATCAAAGTGTGCCCCCTCGAGCCAAACTTTCTGGCTCCGCCCCTGCCTAAGGCATGATGGGCTAAGGCATGATGCCCTAATATAGCCTTAATACATATGCACTAAACAAATAAACTGATGCCCTAATACATTACTAACAGATGCCATAAACAAATGAACAAGTTGATTCCCTAAGACTATGATTCCCTAAGACCATGATGCCCTAATATAGCCTTAATACATATGCACTAAACAAATAAACTGATGCCCTAATACTTTACTAATAGATGCCTTAAACAAATGAACAAGTTGATTCCCTAAGACCATGATTCTCTAAGACCATGATTCCCTAAGACCATGATTCCCTAATATAGCCTTAATACATATGCACTAAACAAATAAACTAAATAAACTGATGCCCTAATACATTACTTATAGATGCCTTAAACAAATGAACAAGATGATTCCCTAAGACTATGATTCCCTAAGACCATGATGCCCTAATATAACATTAATACATATGCACTAAACAAATAAACCGATGCCCTAATACATTACTAACAGATGCCTTAACAAATGAACAAGTTGATGCCCTAATACCATGATGCCGTAATATAGTCTTAATACATACGCACTAAATAAATAAACTGATGCCCTAATACATTACTAACAGATGCCTTAAGCAAATGAACAAGTTGGTGCCCTAATATAGCCTTAAACAAACAAATAAACGGATGCCTTAAATATACAAATGGATGCCCTTAAATCATACAAATTCCTTAATATGTATAATTGATGCCCTAATACNACAATTAAATCATTGGCCGCTGATTCCGAATCAAATCATTCACGGTTTTCTATTGATTTTGTAAAATCCCGTTAATTCTTTTATCGGTTTTAATCATAGACGTGTAAAATCCCGTGAAAGTGACCTGCTTACAAGACCACAACTTCAATCACATCATATCAACTTAAAATCCAACAATATTCACTTCAATTCACGATAAAATGGAGAAAAAAAATACCTTATCTTCGTGTTCAGAATCAGAAGAACAACAAATGCAACTAAGTCAAGACAAATCAAAAGAAAGTTGCATGGTATCTTTTCGACAACTTCATTCACACCTCAAGCGTCTTTTAAACAACGACTTAAAAGGAAGTCGAACCGAGGATGGATTCAAACGCGCATTTACGACACTTTTTTGTCAAGATCTTGAGACTTTCACAGGCACGATGTTCCTAAACATGGATCAACTAGAAAAGCAACTTGACAACAAAGAATTTCAAGAGATTGGATCCATGGCTTCTTTTAAAGTACTCGAGACACAGTTTCAAATGTTCACCAACTCACAGATCTATTTAAATGATGAATATATTGTAATGACACGAAACTACTTTCTAGAATACACTCGACTCGCCTAGACCCAGAATATTCCAGAATTCCGTGATACACTGATCCAACACATGGAATCCGTTAAGAAGTCGATTGATGAAAGAGCACTGCATAAAAGAGAGCATGACAGAAGGGTGAATGAAAGACAAACGCAGACGACAGAGGAAAAGGTTGATTCGAGTAAAGCATTGGATGCTAGTTTAGTTATCATTGAAAGCAATGGGACAGAATCACAAGAGCAGGATACAAGCAGCAGATCAGGGAATGATGCACATGTTGATGATGCAGATATCAGACCCATATATAATGAAGAGCCAATGGTTGAGGTACAAACAACTGCTGAAATCAATATCTTTGCTACTGGACAACAACATACTGAGCAACCTGAATTCAATAATGAAGGAAAGGTTGACCAGAATGCTGAACAATGTCATGACACATGTCCTTTGCCTGCTAAATTAACTGATAACCAGACAACTGAACTCTCAAATCAATCTCTTGAATCTGAAAATATTCGTCTCAAAAAGACCGTTGCCTAATTTCAAAAAGATTTTTTAAGAATGGAAGCACATTGTGTTAATCTTGAACTTAAATATCAAAATCAAGCTTTAAAAGAAGGGCAACATGGTCAATTTTTGAAAGTAACAAGTAATGAAGCCAAGGTTAAACATGACATAGATGTAATTGAAACAATAAACATCGAATTGGAACATAAAGTGGCTAAGTTACTTCTCAGAGAAAATGAGCAGTTACATAAATAAAAAGAGCTCTTGAAACAACTTACAAAGATCTTTTGAATTCTATCAAAAGGACAGAAGTTTACAGACAAAGACCCAGAATGACTCTTTAATGGAACAACTGAACAAAAAGTCTAATGAAAATGCTGATGTACTAGCTCAGATTCAGAAAAAGGGGTTTGCAATTGCAGCATTAAAAAATGAGTTAAGAAAACTAACAGGAAATAGTGTGAATACTAAGTTTGCAAAGCCATCAATCTTGGGAAAACCGGTTGGACAACCACTCAAAAACCAATCCGTTGTTAGACAACCGACTGCGTTTAAGTCTGAAAGACCTAGACTTTCAAAACCACAGTTTGCCTCCCAAGTTGATGTGAACAACGACTTGTCAAAACCAGTCACTACACATCATTTGCCTAAGGGGAGAGAATCTGCCCCTGCAAAACCTCATCACATGATTGCACCAAACTCTCTAGTATAAGCTCAAACACAGTGTTCATAATCACTACCTAGGAACTAAGAAAAAAGACACATGAACACTCTAGGAACACTAAAATTTTTCTGACTCACACATTTAGTTTTGCTCGAACGTAGGTCAGAAATGTGTCTTTAAGGCCAATCATGACGCTTGGTGAAATAAAATTCCTAAAAGAAGATCAACTCAATCAACCTCGCTGCTAAGGTTCCATCCAATAAGACAACAAACAAAAACAAACCCGTAGAGCAAATAAGGGTTGCAACGAAACCAAAAAGACAGATCCCAAAAGGACATAGGTTTTCAATCAAAAAGACTACCATTGTGCATGAGAAAACAACAAGTCCTAGATCTGTCTAAGTGAAACCAACGGGTATAATTCTCAAGACTGTTTGTCTTAGATGGGTTCCAACAGGAAAGACATTTGCCTCTAGCACAACAAAGGTTGAAAGTGAACCCCCAAATGGTTCAAATGCAGATATCCCTAACTAATGTGAAAGCGAACAAGCTCTTAATGTCAGTGCAGGTACTCTCTTAAGTACAGGTACATCGTTCAATCCTACAGAAGAAGGACTCAGAGTTTGGTTGCGAAAAAGAAAGATATCTCAGAAAACAGGGCTTCAAGGAATTTTGATCTGATGATCACAAGATGGTGTCTGCTGAAAATAACACTTCAGGCCCCGTTCTTCAATGTTCAAATGGCGTCTGCTGAAAATAACACTTCAGGCCCCGTTCCTCAATGTTCAAATGGCGTCTGCTGAAAATAACACTTCAGGCCCCGTTCCTCAATGTTCAAATAGCATCTGCTGAAGATAACACTTCAGGCCCCGTTCCTCAATGTTCAAAAGATGTTTGTTCGCAGCAGATCAAGCCTCGGTCTTCATGGCAATGACATTTAAACAACATCAGTTCAGGCCTCGTTCTTCATCAAAAGACTTCTGATCATAACCGTTCAGAACTCAGAATTCACGACCACAGCAACGAACTGTCAAGTTCAAAGCTGGTTCCAAAAGTTGTTCCTCTAGCAGTCAAGACAGCTACATCACGACAAGAGTTGGAATTACTATTCCACCATCATATAGCAATGCTAAGGACAACAGGTAAATAAATACAAAATCAGAAAAAAAAAATCAGAAATTCCAAAAAGATTCTTCTTCGGACATGTCTCTTGGAATCGATAAAATTTTACGTGCTTTTAGAATTGTCGAGTAACAGTGACACGGGTGTGTAAATGAAGTTCGAGTGAGGTGTTGCAATTAGTTTCAAATAAATGTCATTTCTTTTTTTTAAATGGATTATGTGCAATTATCGAGTAATAACACAGACTTCATATATAGGAAGGTTTATAACTTATCCTCACAACGAGAAAATTAACGTTCTCTCGGATTGAGTGTTCTTCACAAGACATTCAATGTTTTTAGCTCAAGAAAAAGGATAGTGTACGTTTCAGTGCGCTTACCTGTACAGTTAGAGGAGATGTCCTCTCCATTTGGTTTTTCAAAAAGTTTGTTACACGATTTTTCAAGAATTTTCTCGATGGACAAACTCATAATCTTTCATATTTGTCGTGTTCAACACTTCCCATCCCTCACAATGTTTTCAAAAGAAAACAATTTTTCATTTTGGTCGTATTTTTTGAGGGGGGAGTTTTCAAAAAGAAAGTTTTATGTTCTTGGTTACTAATCAACGACCAATTCTTATGTATTCAAAATCTATCCAAAATATTCCATTACCATTCATGCTGACCATATTTTCTCCCACAGATTTTTCAAGACATATTTTAATCACAAGGTATTTCAAAAACTAAGTGTTTATTATTTAAAATAAGGGGAGAAAATGTAATTAAAATATGATCTATTCGACTCAATGTGCTGAAAAAAAGGTTTTATGGTTTGATACTTTATCCTCAAACAACATCTTAATATTACGGACGATTCTGATGTCATAAGGTTGCTGGTAGGAATCAATCTATGATCCACCAGGAACTGGAGGAGGATCTCCCCACCATCCAAGGATATCCAAAGTTTAGTTATAGCAGTACGTTGTATGATTGGAGTATGGATATTGGATATGGGAATAGTGCCGACTTAAGATTGAGCTTACACTGGGAAACAATCACAACAAGGTGTTAGTAAGGAGTCTTGGTGTCGCATTGAAGGGTTTGAAGAATGAAAATGATAATGTTTGGATAAGGTGCTAATGGAAAGAAGCCCTCCAACACTTATGGCAGAAGAAACCCGGGTGGTCAATACATATGCTGTCAGAAAATCAACAAGTTGATTGCTGACATGAAAACGACATCATGGAACACAAATGATGACAATGAACAACCCTTCCCAGGCACATTCGGGTTTCTCTCTCAACATAAAACTTGTCTAATTCTGTCACGGAGATTAAAGTTATTTATTGACATCTCATTCAGAGATCGTTGATATGAATTGAATAGGTACGCAATGCTCCAGCCTACGAGTACCTAAATAACAAAATGCACTAATCGAGTATAGAGCACAAGAGATCAATCAAATCTCTTTAGGATCACATTCCATTTCAAACACATGTTGAACCTCATCAGGTTCGAGCTGTTATCAGGCCTTCGCAATATCTTGTGATACTTTGAAAGATCATTCCGGTAGTGATACTATCTGTATTCTACATTGAAGATGAAATCTGCATGACAGCAATCAAAAAAGCTAGTGGTTAGCGTGAACTTGCGAGATTCTTTATGAATTCAAACTTAGTGACAACTGGCTATCGATTTAGTCCAGTTGTAACATGAATTGGGACGGTTGATGATGAATTTGATAAAAAGCTCAAAACTCCCGATGTGTTTCAATAACGCTTTTACAAGTATACAGTTCGATTGATTTTAAAATCAATTTTTTGATTATTACTAACGTATCCTGCAGGTTAAAACGGGGTGACAGTATTCAATCAACCAAAGGTCGATTCATTACCACATGTTCATGCTATTTTACAAAGAAATCTATCAAGATAAGCTCAAAGATTTAAAGACAAAGACTTCCGCTAACTCTGATTTAGGGCTTTTCAAGTAATGCAAAAGTTGAGCATTTTGGTCAAAAGACACAAGATCGCAGATGCCTAGACGATAAAGACAATGACAAAGGGCTCAAAGTCTAGATCGCAAAGCTATGAAGGAACAAACTAAAACAAAGAACAAAGAAAAAGACCAAGACCACATGAGCTTAAACGACAAAAGCAATCTCATTTATCTCATGAAGGAGTGTCATCAATGAACTCACTTCGGGGGAGATTGTTAGCCTCAAAATATTGAGCCGAACAGGAAGTTCGTTCATTACGTGTACGAGTCTCGGTCATTTAATTAGTTAATGTTGTAATAGTATAATATCGGGAATCGAGCTCGATAGTTAATCTAATATTGTATATGTTTCGGGTTTAATCCCAAGCAAAACCCGAGCCCGGGTCCTAGTTAAATATCCCGCGCGTCATTTAACGCGACGGGGTATATAAACTCTTTTCTATTTAGAAAAGAGTAAGTTGTTCATTTTCTAAATAATTCTCTTTTCCTATTTTTCTCTCATCTCTCTCTCTCTCTCTTCTTTCTCTCTCTAGAACAACTTCTCTTGATTTTAGTTGTTGTATTTGTATATATGTTATGAAGTGTTAATCGGGTTCCTCACTAACAAGTGAAGTTATGGAGAATTTAAGGATAAAAGTGATGTTGGAAGTTGGTTTGTTTATAGGAGTGATTTGTGAGGTGTAGAGATCTAATATTTATGTTTGGTTAAGAAAATATTTTAAAAATAAATAAGCTGAAAGAAGCTTAAGATTAAATTCATTAAGTATCATAATTAACCTTTTACTTATATAAATCTAAATTATTTATTTTTTTTTTTTAAAAAAAAAAAAAAAAAAAAAAAAAAAAAAAAAAAAAAAAAATTTTTTTTTTTCCCCATTTCCAAAATTCCCCCATGGGGGGGGGGGGGTGGGGGGGGGGGGGGGGGGTGGGGGGGGGGGGGGGGGGGGGGGGGGGGGGGGGGGGGGGGGGGGGGGGGGAACACTTTATTGATGAAACTTAAAGATTCAGAAGAAGGACTGTAAAGTTTAGGGAGGATGGTTGGGATTAAAGGGACTTCTTGAGTTACTAATGCGCAGGTATTTATTAGGTGTGGTAAGCTAACTTAGTACTGTTCAGTAAACCTGATGAAAATCATGCAAAGTAGTTAGTACTGGTAGTGTAATGTTACTACTGCTAGTTACTACTGTTAGTATAATTTAGTACTGTTAGTATAAAGTTACTGTTGTCAGTGGAAGTTAAGACTGCTTAGAGATGAAGACTGAAAATATGCTAAGTAGTTACTGCTGCTAGTAAAAACGTTAGTACTACTAGTATAAAAGTTACTACTGTTAGTGTAACTTAGTACTGCTAGTATGTGTTAGTACTGCTAGAGTAAAGTTAGTACCGCTAGTGAAGAATGAAGGAAATATTCTAAGTAGTTACTACTGTTTGTGCTCAGTTAGTGCTGCTGATACAAAAGTTAATGTTGCTGAAAAGATTGCAACTGCTGTGAAAGGATAATGACAAGAAAAGAGATCAAAGATATATCAGAGAAAGGATAAAGATTATTTGGAGAACAAGAATACTTACAAAGATAAGTATTAAGTTATTTTTGTAAAAGATATGTGTAAGTTATTTGTTTAAAAGATCATGATAACTTTGGAAAGTATTATAAGCCTTGTAGGACTCCTTGGTGTATAAAAGGAGGTCCTATGGTATAATGTTAGATATACATCTTTGATATTCGTAGCTTTAAGGTTTTGTAAACCCTAACACTATTAAGAGTGTTCGTTTTATATTGAGGCTGAAAGTTTGGTAAACTATTGTTATTAATCTTGTTCTTTACTTTTTCATTAGAATTCTTCTTAGTATCATTGACTAGATTCCGCATAGTCTTTGATATTCATAATCAAAGTTTCTATCATAGTTGTCTTGGATTTATTCAATACAACTAAGCCTTTTATAAGCTAAGCAAGATCTATTCAAGTGGGATCAACACATCACTTCTATGATGGATGTTCCCATCCAACAAAATGTCCCCACAGTTATGCCAGAACCCCTTTATGCCGTTACAGTGTCTGTGATTTCAGAAGCAACACAAGCACCACCACCACCACCACCACCACCACTAGCAACTATCGTAACTCAAGCTACTCAAGTTCCTAACACTGAAGCCGTTAGTTTTGTTGTTCATAGATATTCTGAAATAGAACAATTTGTCAAGCAACTCAAAGAAACTGACTTTAGTTTAGTTATCGATGATTCTATCACGTTACAAGTTCTGTCTATAGTTGACAAATATCTTGGATCAAGTCTTCCGAATATATTTTGCAAAGAGCTTCAGGCTAACAATACCGCACTCAAGAAGGAACTATCTGAGCTGAATTACAAGGAAGTGATTGAAGAGTCAGTGAAAGCCCATGTGATGAAAAAAGTCAAGAACTTTCTGCCTCAGTTTCTCCCAAAGCCCGTATCTGACTTTGCCACACCTATAATCGAAGAGTCAGTGAAAGATCATGCTGTGAACAAAGACGTCATTGAAGAGTCGGTGAAAGCTCATGTTGTGAATGAAGTCAAGAACTTTCTACAATAGTTTCTCCGAAGACAGTATCCGACTTTGCAAACCTATGCTTCAAGAAACAATTGGATAGTCTCTAATTTCTCTTGCCCAGTCTTCATCATCGCATCAATGAGCCATTGAAGCCGCAAAGACACTTTTTAAACTGGAATTGAAGCACATTCTTTATGATAAAATGCTTAAAAGTGGCTCATCTTGCAGTCATAAAATACATGAAGAGCTCTTGAATGCATTAACTTGGTCGATTAAACTTGATAAGAGCAAGTCAACACAGAGTACCGAACCTGATCAAATTCCAAAGAAACGCGACCATGGTGATGACGATCAAGATGAAGACCCTTCTGCTAGATCAAACAAGGGTAAAGAGACGAAGAAAAGGAGAACTGGAAAGGAAACTGAATCTTCAAATAAATCTTCAACTCCTAAAGAATCTACCAAATGTAAACCTACATCAAAACCATCCAAATCTGGAAAATCTAGGTCTAGAAATGATACTGTCGAAGAAATAGTCTTTGAGATAGGATCAGATGATGTTGATCAAACCTTTAAGAATAAGGTGGATGATTCTGAACAACCTTCTCCTAATGCTAATACTGAACAACCTTCTCCTGATGTTGTTGCTAATCCAAAGAGAAAAAAGAACGACTGGTACAAGAAATCTCCAAGTCCTGAACCATAAGATCCAGACTAGAACATTGTCAAAAAGATTGATGATGCTCAATAACAGCCAAGGTTTAAAGATAAGGTTAATTTTGCAGTACCACCACTCACGTTTGATGAGTTAATAAGCACTCCCATTGATTTATCAGCATTTGCTATGAATCGCCTCGGGTTGACAACATTAACTAGAAAAGTGCTAGTGGGTCCTGTATTCAACCTCCTCAAAGGTACCTACAAAAGCTATGGTGAATTAGAATACAATTTTAAGGAATGCTTTTGAGCTCTGACTGATCAACTCGATTGGACAAATCCTGAATGATATGACCGTCCTAATATGGGCAAGCCTTTACCTCTGGTAGAGAAACAAGGTAGACTTACAATCCCTGTTGAAATCTTCTTCAATAATGATCTAGAATACTTAAAAGGAAATAAAGCCGAAAGAACATACTGCTCTTCCATCACCAAAATGCCAGCTGCCAGGTACACAATGGAAGGTATTGAAGACCTGATCCCAAACTTATGGTGTTCATGTATTACTACTTATGACGAAGATGCATTACTTGGAATAAAACATTGGAGATCACAAAGACAACAGTTCTACAGAGCCATGATCAACAAGACGTCCAAACACAAAGTTTTCTCAAAATTAAGAATCCTGAGTGTTATCAGTGTTACGGTTGACAATAAATGGGGCTATGGCTACTTAAAGGAAATCATTGTAAAGCGAGCAGATCAAAAACATTACACATTCAAAGAACGTGACTTTCCTGACTTAAACCTAAGGTACATTGAATACATGCTCCTACTCATTGCTCAACAAAAGATCAACAATCTTGATGGTGATGTGATAGTAGACTTTCTCACGGCTATGAAAATGTTCACCAGAAGCATTTTTGTTCAGAACAAAGTTGAAGACGCCCAATTAGGTGTTTAAAGTTATCAACGAAAGCTGAATTTACTCAAGCCTCAAATAACTTGTCCCGACATCACTAGAAAAGAATTGTATACTCCTAAAGTATGATCCAAGAGGTGTTATATATGAAGACAAGCAGAAGCAAAAAAGGCTGATGAAACTTGATGAACTTCATAAATTCAGTGACGAGACTCCCCAATCTGTGTACAAGACTCTTCATTCCAGGCTAAAGAACTTCTCTCTTGTGTTCAATCCTAAATCTGACATGCCAAATAAAGCATGGTCAATGAAGGATCAAGAACGCACAAAAACTATTCTCAAGAAGATTGATGTTGTACTACTCAAGAGGAGGATAATAAGGAGCCTTGAAGTACTGGTGGGTAGAAGGAAGACAGAGACGGACAAACGACTTCTGCAGAGAATTGTATGACTCGGTCATACTTGGTAAATATTTTGTCAGGTCCTGTCTCATATCTTATCTTGTATAATATGTATATATGTAGTGTACAAATGTTAGTATATATGTGTTAAGTATGATTTTTCATGAATATTTCACTAAATTCAAAATCTTTCAAAATACATACTTAACACTATATCCTACCCTCAAAGATTGAGGGGGAGCATTACTATGTTCCAAAAAATGCTTGCTAATCACCTACATTTCTCTCCCTATTAGTTTTAATCAATTGATATCTAAAATATCAAAAGATTTTCACATTTTGGATAAGGGGAGAGAATGTGATTAAAACTATTCAACCAATAATCTTGATCTAAAAAGACTCTAGTGTTAGCTTCTCCCTTGTATGTGCAAAAGGCTTTCGATAATCGATGCACATATGCAGGGGGAGCATTTTGTTTCAAAAGATAAAAACATCAAGGTACAAAAGCTTTGATTTATATCACAAGTACCTTGATTGATTTTTCAATTTGGTTTTAATGGCAAGAAATGGAAATAACAAAAGACCGACAATGCATTTAATTTGATGGAGTTAAAAGGTGGTTAAGATTAGGTATCTGTTCCATGATCCAGCCAGAACCAGAGGGATCTACCCAGGGACATTCCATTAGATAGTGTAGAAGTCCTTAGGTATGATTCAAAAGGGGTATAAGTGAGAATAGGGAATAATGCAAACTAAGACAGAGCAACCACTTAAACAAACCCAACAAGGTGTTAGTGGTGAAGTCTTGGTAGGCATTGAAGGGGTTGAAGAATGAAAAAGAAAAGGTAAAGATAAAGGGTGAAAAGAAAGAAGCCCTCCTTACACTTAGGCAGAAACCGGGTCAATACATATGCTATCAGAAACACTAAGCTGTTGTCTGGTATTGAAGATAGACATCATGGACCAGTAATGCAAAGCACAACCCTCGCCAGCCACTCAAGGTCTCTCAAAAGACTTTTCTTTCATTTCTCACGGAGATTAATCACATTTCTATCAACTTTCTCACTTCGAGTTAGTTGGTATTGAAAAGGTGACAGTCTGCTCCAGCCTCCGATTACCAAAATAAAGGGCACTATTGAGTCTAGAACCATAAGAGATCATCCATAAATCTCTCTAGGACATTATTTACCATTCACTTGTTCTTCATACACTGTGAAAACAAGTAAAATATCAAGAGTCTTATGTATTATCCTCGTGATCGTGCCAGAACATCATAGTGATACGTAAGTAGTCACAATGACGACGGAAATTCTTCCAAATCCAACATCAAACAAGCTATGTGGTAGGTGACTTGTGAGATCCTATATGGATCAAACTTATGATACTGGATATCGATTCGGTCCAGATTTTGAATTGACGACTTAATGGTAAGATAGTAACTAACAGATTCACTCTTATCATGCTGTCTACTTTGAGATGTTCGATAAAGAGAACAAGCAAGTAAGGTGATTCTGATGTTTACGCATTAGAAGATCCGATACTTATGCTGGAAATCTTGTCAAGGAGATTCTTCTTAAATTGAATCTTTCTGATCACATGTCGATCCTTACAGAACCGGAGGTTAATCCAACCAAACCCGAGCGAATGACAAAGCCATATTCGTCCACAAGCTTTATTGCTAACTGTTTTATTATAGGTTCATGTAAAGATGGAGATGGAGATACCTCGTTCCAGCAAAGTCAAGTTCATAACCGCATGCTCATACTTAATCGACGAATATAATGATATGATGAAAGCTCAAATATATGATACTCAAGACTTCCGCTACTCTGATACTCAAAGGTCTTCCTTGAAGTCATTATGTATTCAAGATGAAGCAATCCAAGTCTATAGCTCTCAAGTCAATAGAAAGTATGATCATGTCGATCCAAAGGTCACAAGATCACAAGGAGACAAAGGATTACAAGATAACACAAAGAGATGAAGTTTGGTTGATGATCTCAAAGAAGCTCAAGATCATAGTTTATTAAGCAAGTAGGAGCAAGCTCAAGATCAAGCTTACTACATGTTGATACAAGATAAAGATTAAAGATTAAAGACTACGAGCAAAGACAAATCCATTCATAGAATGATGGGCTTAATATTTTATAACTTGGAGTGACCTCCCTTAGGGGGAGATTGTTAGGAATCGAGAAAAGACTCGGTCACTCCCAATATAATATATGGTAGCTCGTAGTGAAGCGTTCGGTTACGAGAAAGCTAACAGGGCCAAGCCCATGGATAATGCAACCCATGGCCGGCCATAAGTCATAGTATATAAGCCCTCTCTATCCTATGGAGAGGGTGTTGGCCATTTGTGTAAACACTTTCTCTTTCTAAGTTATTTGGTTTTTCTCTCTACACTTTGTCCAACCATCCTTTCTCTCTCTAGCAACTCTATCTTGGTGAATTTGCATCCCTAGAATCTTGTTTACGGGTCCTAATTCTTTCATCTCAAATTCCCTAGGGAGTTTTGCCATCAATTTATTGATACGATCTTTGTTGGGCCTTGCTACTAACATGTCGTAAACATATTACAATAAAATGACAAAATCATTATTTCCAAACCTCTTGAAATATGCACAAGGGTTTATGTGTAGTCTATTATATTCGAGGCCAATGATGAAAGAATCAAATCTCTTATACCAACACCAAGGCGCCTACTTTAAACTGTATAGATATTTGTTTAACGTACAAACCAAGTTCTCTTTTTCTATTTGTTCAAAACCTTATGGTCACAGCATATAAAGTTATTCTTTAAGATATCCATGAAGAAATGCAATTTTCACATCTAGTTGCTCTAGATGTAAATCATACATAACACACATTACCACAACCACTTAAACATTTAACATAACCACAAGGGAAAATATTTCATTGGATATTATTCCCTCTTTTTGAGCATATCTTTTGACCACCAGTATTGCATACAATACCTCTCTACGCGATCATCATCGTTTCTCTTGATCCTATACACCCATTTGTTTCGAATGAGTTTTCTCCCTTCTGATAGTAGCATCAATTCCCGCGTCTTGTTCTCATGAAGAGCTTCAATTTATTCTTGTATTATTCCTTCTAGAACGACGCTTGAGTGTTTCTTAAAGAGTTAATGGCTATAGCAAGGTTGGATGAGGTGGTTATCACCCTTGCCTCTGGAGACAAAGGTCAAGGTTTCAATCTTCACTCCTTGCAAGGTCGGAGGTCCTTTTCTACCTTTGGTAAAACCAACCTCTCTACCTTTGGTAGGGGTATGGCTGTCTACGACTCAACCTCCCCTATACATCGTGAAAGACGGTATTGGGACCCATAACCCGTGAAAGACGGTAATGGGTGTTACCTTACTTTTTTCTTATAGAGTTAATGGCTCTCCAACATGAGTAAAAAGACAATATGCAATGTTTCTCTCCATAACATAATCTGAGTGCCACACTAGACGTTTTCTTTCACGATCAAGAGTACGATTCGTTGGAGCATGAGACTCGGTTGTCTCATTCACCTCGTGCTATGGTACGATTTCAGAAGTATCATTCAACCAAATTTCTTTCTAATGTGTATTGATGTAGTTTCTCTTGTAGTGCCATTACCTTCTTCATTCTCTTAAATTTTGTCTTCCATAAAGACATTTATGTTGACGACTACTTTATAGGTAGTGGGGTCCTACAAGCGATACGCCTTTACTCCGTTAGCATACCCCATGAACGAGCATTTTCTGGATTTTGGATCCAACTTTGTAGTTTCTTCGAAGTGTGCACTACGTACGCATGGCTTCCAAATATATGAAGGTCTAAATAGTTGACTAACCTTTTTGTCCAGATCTCCATCGGTGTCTTCAACTCAACTTCAGTTGAAAGACTTTCTCAACCTTGCACTTTCCAAAATTGCTCTTGCTCTTTTTAACAAGAATATGTTCGTCCGCTCTGTCACTCCATTCTCATGTTGATAAGTGTATGTCATAGTAATACGTTGCCCCTCCCAATGTGACACATCAGAGTGAACCAATTCTAAAGCATAAATACTTCTAGAAGTTGATGTCTAGAATTTTAGGCGATGCTACTTGCTGATAACACAATGCTCACTGAAAAGTAAAGAAACCTTTGTGAGGCGATGAATTACCTTCCTTTTCACAAGAATCTTCATTCCTTGTTTTCGCATATGTTTATGATTTTGATGTCATGTTACTGAAACTCTATGACTTTTGGACTATGTGAAACACCCGATGCTTCTGCTTCCTTCATTATCTCTATTATTAGTTGGTATAAGTTTGCAGCCACATTTTCTCCTTTCATAAGTACAAAGGCAACTTTTATAATTTCATGATTTTGTTTTGTAATTTCACCTTACAACCAAGATCATCCCATTTCCCTAAAGACAATTAATTGTTTTTCAGGCCTTCCACATGTCGCACATCTATAGTACAAACTGTACCATCATGCTTCTTCATCATGATACTTCCGATTATAATGATCTTTTTCATGATCATTGCAACTGTACACAATCCGCCTCAAAAGTTTATACTGATGAAACCATTTTCTTCTTGCGATCGTATAAAAATTAGCTCCCGTATCAAACAATCATACATCTTGTCCATTTACACTGTCATCCGTGACCTCAGTTGGCCTTTCCCAAACATTTATCCTTTCCAAGGATAACCTTCATCTTTAATTTCCACAACGAGAAACTATCCCCATTACATTTTTTGTTTCGTCGCCATTGCTACAATAATAATAATATACTTTTCGACAAAAAGTACTATTTGTTGAGAATAATAATGGAAACCTTTTAGGTGCGTATAATCTTATGCATCTTTTGATGTGGATGATATACTTATAAGTGGCAACCACAGAGCATATGATAAATAGTTATACACACACCTAACCTTTAACCTTTTAGCTCTGATACCTCTTATTGAGAAAAGTGATACCGGATTAAGCAAACCCACAACTAAAATAAGAAATAATATAAAATATAGACATAAATTTAACATGGAAAACCGCAATAGGGTAAAAACCACACGTAATGAAAGACACGTTTCACCTTTGATGAAAATTAAGAGTTTTTTTGCCTAAAAAAGTTAGGAGTTACACCTTCTCTGTAATTACAAGGATTAAGAATAATCTCTAGTAATTAGGCAATATATTACAAACCCTCTAATAAACTCACAAATAATATGAGAGACTTTGTATGTACTTTGAAATGGGATGATCAAATGAGGTTCCATATACCTATCTATATATAATGGTTTTAGTCTATGTAAACAAAATCACATATGCAAACAACAAGAATGTTGGCGCACGTCGTGTATCCATATTTGACGAATATATCATGCCCACTGTTCAATACTTTCAGCATTCTCATGTAAAGCTTTGATCGAGTAGTTCCACATACGTAGACCCCCTTTCTAGAAACCAACCAAATACAAGCACACATATTAACATGAACTCGATTGTCATTATGCTTAATTAAATCCATCTCTTTCATATTAAAAAACTTAAATTACTTTTTGTCTTCTTCCTCATCTTTTTCAACTGACTTTCTTCTCTGCTAAATCATCATTCTCACCGCTAAAACACCATAGCCCAAAATCACAATTTCTACATAACCCATTAACCACCAGCGCGCCGACCGCAAACACCACCTTCGGTGTGGCCCTCAAATTCAATTTATTGTTTTATTCATTCAATAGGTTACGCAAAGAAACACCATTTGTTCATCATGATTTCTTTAAAAGCCATATTAATGTATACCTTAATTACTTATGTAGGTAATAAATCATGTTGGGGCCATGAATGCGATGTGTTTTTTAAACAGTGAGATATAATTGGTTTTTTTACTTTTTGATGCCACGCTATGTATATGTCTTAAATACTGTTGAAACGTTTGGAAATTTGTTATGGTGAAACTCAAAGCACGTATACATTTTGGAAATCTTTATTTCTTCGACTTTGTGGTTGCTAAAAAGAAAAAAAATGTGTTTTTTATGAGAAAATGGTATTTAATTTGTCAGAAAAAATGATGTTTGGCTGGAAATTTAGGTTTTTAACCAAAATCAATGGTGCAAGATGTAGAAGATGAAAAAGGAAGAAATTACCATGTTACCCTAAAACGAAGTGTGTAATAAGTTTTTCTGAAGTAGAGAAAGTTATAAATGTGATTAATTTTTACCCATTAAATTGATCGCAGTGCCAACTTATTCCTATTGTAGCCCGATGAAATGCATGATGTGGCATCCGTTAATCAACTAATGGTCCATTAAGTGCGAGAAATTTCGTAATTTTACCCTCTTAATCTTTTGGATAAATTACACTATTGGTCCCATAGTTAGCGCGGGTTGCGTAATGCTATATTTTAGTCTTTTGAGTAGTTTTTTTTACCTTTGTTACATATTTGTATCCACATCCAAACAGTCCCTTCTTTAACCTCTCTCACCTTCTTCTACCTCCTAGCTTCCACCACCTTCATTACCATCACCGCCGACATCACCACCACCATTATTTACCACTACACCAAGAACACAAACCCAAGATATACGGATTGTGTATTTGACTAGCTTGACTTAATAAAAGTTAGTAATGTGAACACATAGGACATGTGATAAAACGTTATGCCTAGAAAATATGCTTTGGATTTTTAATGGATTTAGGGAATAGTGAGGATGTGGTTAAAAGAAGTGTTATTATTTTGTTTAAGTGAATGTTTAGTATAGATATATAAGTACAATATGAAGTGAACATAATTAAAGTTAACTTAATCCGTGAAAAGTTGCAAAGTAGAAGGACACTCAATGTAAGATATTATTGGCTAATTAGATATTATTAGCAAATAAAGTTGTAAGGTTCGACTGTCTAGTGATTAGATTTAGTTTTGTATTTAAGCCTTTAGCTAGGGAAATATAAATGAAGGCATGATTGTTCTCATTGGATGCATACACGGCTTTAGGTGGTAGTAATTAGTTTAGTAGCAATGACGTAATCACTATCCCTAAGGGTTGCAAACACGAATGGTGTTGTTCTCCACAAGTCAAACTCCATTGGTTCGCAAAAAAAAAGAATAATATCAAGTGTACGTTAGGATAATGTTCTAAATATCAAAAATATATGCAATTTAGGATACATGCCAAAAGATAAGAATAATATTAGGTGTTGCTAGATGCGTAATTTTACCCTAATATTTAAAAAAAACAAACACTATCCATCACCACTAACACCCATATTCCTCCACCACCAGCAATCTTCATCCTTTATACATAAATATGTATCAATCATGCAATGTAACACCCCCCATAAGCATCCCCTTTCCCCATCCTTCCAGAAAAATTAAAAATGAGAAACTAAATGTTTTGTCTAAAACCATGTGCAACCATCTATTCACCAAACAAAAACTTTTATCTCCAGAAACAATGTCTAAACTTTAAGCCAAAATTATTTTCGCAATATTTTTTATATTTCACAGCTACGACGGGAGGAGGCTAATTGAGTGTGTTACGACATTGATGTCCCACAATTGCATGTGAACGTCTTCACGATGCCATTCTCGTCTACAACACTTTTAAGGGTATACCCGTACTCATAAATCGTTCCTGATTCAAGAAACAAACAACACATTTCTCTCTAGAGGAGCAACCCTATTTTAAACATTTCCCAACAAATATCAACATTAAACGAACAAAGATTTACTTCCTTTAAGGCTATGTTGTCAACTTCTACTACAACTAACTAGGAAAGTTTTAGATCATATGTGAGCTTACAACACACTATAAAAAACAAGTTAGGTCACAACTTTGGTTGATAAATCAAACACTTCTAACTCTTCACCCTAATTTTAATGAGTCCTAATTTAAAAAATTAGGATTTGGAAAATTTAAGGGAGTTTGATTTATTGACCACTTGTGACCCAAACCTATTTGTTTAGTGCATTGTAAGCTCACATCATGATCTAAAACTCGCCCGCATAATTCTTGTTGCAAGTGACAACATACCTGAGGATCTTTTCTCTTTAAATTTTGATATTTTTTGGGAAAGGTTTGAGATTTGGGCCGCTACTAACGAGATAAATTCGTTGTTTGTTTGTTTCAATCTAACTTATGATTACACGTATACCCTTAATAGTGTTGCAGACAAGAATGACACTATGAATACATTGACATCAAATTGTGGAACATCAAAATGTTAGAGCAAATTATATTAGACTCATCTCATCATACCTAAGATATATAAAAATTCTTGCGAGAATGAATCTCGGTGTTAATTTTGAACATTGATTGATTATTTCTAGAGATTATTAGACCTGATATAGTCGGGTCAGCCCCATGGGTCGTTCCCAGTAGGTTTAAGGTTAGAATTAGAGTTGCTTATTATGTAAGATACCTCATTATTATTAATAGAGGTGCTAGCTTACGTATTTATATACAATTAAAAATAATATCGTTTGAGGTGTTAAACGGTATCACAAATTAAGGTACAACCCACATCAAAAATTGTTATCCTGCGGTGATAACAATTAATGTGGTATCCATCAAAGTATGGGAAAATGCATGATGTGGCATCCTTTAATAACCTAATG
>BQNB010105386.1:0-23615 GCA_026074375.1 Tanacetum coccineum
AGTTACTACTGTTAGTGTAACTTAGTACTACTAGTATATGTTAGTACTGCTAGAGTAAAGTTACAACTGTTAGCATAAAAGTTAGTACTGCTAGTGTAACTTAGTACTGCTGATGAAGAATAAAGAAAATATTCTAAGTAGTTACTACCCAGATATATTATTGCCTAAGTAGCTTCCAGTGCCATTATTTACATATCATGAATCATTAATTACTTGCATTGCGAGTGAACGCGAATATTGTGAATAGATCTATTGGGGGTGACGGCTCCCGTTTGTATACCCATGCTTGGGGTAGCCAAACGCACTATATTTGTCCTAATAGGTAACCTTGGCAAGTTACCTTTTCCACGGGGACATTTGTCCCTAACCAATATCACTACGGTGATTTCCCTGTTAATGTATTGATGTCATGAACTTAGATGCAATAAATAATGTTCCCCATGATGATTGTCCCTGCAATACCATTATTTCCACTATAACTTGTATTCAACTATTACATTTCAAACCTATGAATTTCACTCAACCTTTGTGTTGACCCTTTTTTATGCATGTTTATCTCAGGTAATTGAGCAACTTATGGCATGGAGTGGCATGGACATGAAGATGACTAAAACTTGTTATCATTTACATTTTATGTTTCTAGATTTTAGGACCTGCCTTTTGATAAGTGTAAAATACACATATCCGTTATTACCAAAAATGACCCTAAATGACCACAAATACAAAAATATACTTGTTTTTATGTTTTGTGTGTGCATGTACGGATATATCAAAAATCACAAGAAAACCATCAAAAATAGGAAAACACGGACACGAGAACGGAAGAGCGTGCAAGAGCCGAAAGCCAAAGTCAAAAAGTCAACCCTGGTCAAACCTCAGTCAACCATAAAAGGACAAAAAACCCTAAAATATTCCATTTCAGTCCCTCAAGTTTCCAAATGTTACACAAATGGTCCCTAAGGCTTAAATGGGCCTTAAACCCTTAACTACCTTACCCGGATCCAAATAAGCCCATTACCCTAGCCCAATTCCCTTTTTATAAAACCACAAGGACCATTCATGCCATTTTCCAAAGTCCTTTTTACACTACACCTTTACTAAACCAACCACAAGGACCATTCTTGACAATAGGCCAAAGTAAAATGAATTTACCCCGTTTCAGTTATAAAAGAGCGCCAAACCATGTTACTGTTCATCCATCGTCCCAAGTTTCACCCTACAGTCAAAATCAAAGGGCTTTTCTAAATTGAGGGGTGATTTAGACCATTCAAGTGATGAAGAACACAATGGCAGGGTCAAAAACGTCATCTTATTGGTTATTCAAGCAATAAATCACTCGTGGCTATGGCAAAGAAGCACAAGGGGACTCATTTTTTACACTAAATTATGCCTAAAAGAAACACAAGGTGTCTCAATCACGGATTGCCACGCTGGCAATCCGTGTGAGCTACCTAGTGATCTAACGGCTAATAATGATTTGCCAATCATTGAAGAATTGTACGGGCAAGATCAAAAGGAGCGTGGGAAGCAAGTTAGAGCCTAGAAGCTTCAGAGAAGGCCTATAAATAGAGCACACACCTTCACACACAGGAGAGTAGTTTTTAGTAGTAGCTTAGTAGATTTTAGCTTAAATTAGCTTATTGAACTTTCCTTTAAAATTCAGTTGTAATTTTCTTTTGATAATGTAATCAAGTTTTACTTTAATGAAATCTAGTTTTGCTCTTAAATAATAAGAATAAAAAACATAAAGATAAAATACAAGTTGACTCATTTTTTGATTATACTTACTCCAAAATAAGGTACAAGTCTTTAAAGCATAATGTACAAGTCATTAATGCAACGATATTCAAAATAGCCGTTTTACCTCCGTTTTCCTAAGAACCTTGTACAATCCATCAAGTACAATTACAAGAAAGATCAAACACTTCATTTACCTTCCATAAATCAATCCATATTTTCATAAGATTTTCATGAAATGAAACCTAGAAACCCTAACCGAGCAAAATACTACACCATGACCCGTTTCTTGATTTTTATCCATTGTAAACCCAAACCATTACTCAAATAAGTTGTAAGTACATAAATTACAACATCACAAATCATAATCCATCATCATTTCACCATTTTTACAACAATATACACGAATTAAATCAAAGAAACCCTAATCGAACCCTAATTTCAAACCATGACCCGTTTACTCATTTTCACCCATTTTGAACTCGAACCACCAATCAAAACTTGTTGTAAACTCTTAATATAAGTCTTGTGATCCTTAAACTATCACTACTAATCAAATGCACTCGAAAAATAACCAAGAAAACCCTAGTTCGACCCAATTCGAACCCACGACCCTCTTTGGCTTATTTTGACCCATTTTATCAAGCAACCAAGCAAACACCCACCTCCATGACCCTCCTACTTCACCTCTAACCAGCTTACAAGCACCTCTCCTAAATATCTAGCTCACAACTTGGTTACAAAAGCTCCACATCTTCTCCTTTGGCTCCAAGCTACCCGCGGCACCACAAGACCCCAAACAACACTTCAAGCTAGTTTCTAGCCTTAGAAAATCATCATGTAGCCTTCCCACATCACCCTCTAGCTGATACATATGTCCTAACCTTGAGTACTAAGACTCCTTGGCCTCCAAGTTCCATTCGAGTATAAATAGAGCTCAAAACCCTTCATTCTAACTCATCCCCCCACATCTTCTTCTATAACCCATACTAGCAACATATCTCTGCTCAAGAAGCTCCTAATAAGTCCCAATAATAATAATCAAGAGAATTATTGAAGCCTTGAAGCCCCAAAGAAGAAAAACCTAAGACGTACGAAGCGTTTCTACCCATTTTGACCCGTTTTCCTCCATTGTTGATCTTTAAAGCTCAAACCCAGGTTCTATGATCTTCATACCTGATCTCCTCACTCTATAATGTTCATTGATGAAGTTACAACCTAAATATACTCTGTGTTATAAGTTATAAAACTCCAAAAATCCAGCGTTTTTCTCTTTTCATCCAAACCGAGCACACCGAAAAGAAAAAAAAGAAACGAAGGATTCCCTAATTTTGTGTTTTTCTTAAATCAAATCGTTATAATGGTTAAATGTTGTTATAATCTATTCTATTAAGTTAAACTAATGTTATTATAACCACTTTATCAAGTCTTGAAGGAATTTGAATTAAAAACCTACGCGTTTTCGTTATTTAACCCTAAAACGACCCGTTTTGATTTCTAGCTTAACGAATCGTTAATCTAAAAGAAAAAAGATAATGGGGTAATAGAATTAGAAAAAATACTGCAAAATAAAAAGAATTGTTTGTTTACTTTACTTTTGTTACGTTAAAACTTCTCATTTTAGCTTATACTAATAAGCTATAACCTGCAAATATCATTTGAAGTCTTAAAATAAGCTTGCATGGCGTTTTAGACTTGTTTTGCAAAAGTATTCCATGCAAGGGGTATATATTGTAACTTTCTGAAACTTATAATTAAAGGGACTGAAAAATGTCATTTTATCAAAGTTATAACTATAGGGGTCTATTATGTCACTTTCCAAAGTACAAGGTTTACTTTAAGACATCTTTTAAACTGAAGGACCCAAACATTAAAGAGTGAAAACTCCAAGGGTATATTTTGCCATTTTTCATTCTTAAGGGTCTAAAATGTAACATTTTGAAAAAGTGTAAAAATGTGTTCAAAACCTTATAAAACATAACTTTAATTAACGCTTAACGTGCTTATCATTTCCAGTTATTGAACAAAACACTTAATAAGACCCTATCGTGAAGTCTATATATCAGTACCACAATATAGGTGAGCTTCATATTAAGGGTTTCATCTGGTATTACTTCTGACTGAGTTGCTAGGGTTTACGATTTATAGTGCCCTTGACTCCCCCAAACTTTACCTGAATGACTTCTTGAAATATGATGGCCCGAACGGTGATACAATAATTCCAAAATCTCCAATCAAACTCATAACAATATTAAACTCTTAGAACCAAAGTTCTAGAGTACAATCTTCCTAAGACTTGACATATTTACTCAGGTTGCGTAACGTGGTTATTTACTATCATTTTTTTATATCAACCTCACAGTTAAGATTGCGATAAAGGTCATCACTTTCATTTTAGAATATTTTATTACAACAACCTAATCAGGTAAGTTCATAACCTCGCCTTTACTATTTACATGTTTTATAAACCCGCGAGGGGGATACATGCTTGTTACAAACTCTTTTACATACTCGTTTATCTTATAACAATGTGATTACTTTTCAAAGACTTAGTGAGTTCATAGCCTCGCTTTTACTTATTTACATGTTTTATAAACCCGCGAGGGGGATACATGCTCAATTGTTTTTAATATACACAAGTACTTAAAACCGATATTGTGAAGTTCATAGCCTCGCTTTTACTTATTTACATGCTTTATAAACCCGCCGGGGAATACATGATCAATTGTTTTTTAATATACACAAGTACTTCAAACCATATTGTGAAGTTCATCAACCCAAGCCTTTACTTATTTACATGTTTTATAAACCCGTGAGGGGGATACATGCTTACTTACAAACTCTTTTACATACTTGTTTATCTTATAACAATGTGATTACTTTTCAAAGACTTAATGAACATTTCAATCTTTTGAATACTTTATAAACCCGTATAAACCATGAATGCAAGTGTTTTCTGTATGTTATTCAGATATATTATTGCCTAAGTAGCTTCCAGTGCCATTATTTCCATATCATGAACCATTAATTGCTTACGAGTAAGCATGAATATTGTGAATAGATCTATTGGGGGTGACGACTCCCGTTTGTATACCCATTCATAGGGTAGCCAAACGCACTATATTTAACCTAATGGGTAACCTTGGCAAGTTACCTTTCCACGGGGACATCTGTTCCCCAACCAATGTCACTACGGTGATTTTCCCTGTTAACGTATTGGTGTCATGAGCTTAGGTGCAATGAATAAATGTTACCAATGTTTCAATGATAATGTATTCCGTTGCAATTATTTACTCATTATGATGACTTGCATTCAACTGTTCTCCATAAAAAGGTTCCTCCATGATAAAGATGTTTTCCATAATAATATTGTTTTCCATAATAATTGTGCTCGTGCAAATGTTACACTAAAACTTGTATTAAACTATTAATCATAAACCTATGAATTTCACTCAACCATTGTGTTAACCCATTTTAGCATGTTTATCTCAGGTAACTAAGCAGACCATGGCATGGACTTGAAGACAGGGCCTAAAAACTTGATTATCGATTCACATTTTATGTTTTAGATTTGGGACCTACCTTGTAAAACTCTGATTTTAAAATGAATGATAACGTATCGTTTAAAAAACGGCTCTTTTGAGTCGATTTTCTATGATTGTTATCTGTGGATTCATATGAAGTAATAACCCCAGATTAGCCTTCCGGACTGGCTATGGTTTATCAAATGGGGTGTTAGCAATAATTGGTGTAAATAAAAATAACAAACCAAATAGATTAAGTCGAAACAATAAAGAACAATGTTGCTAGCTACTTTCCCGACCATGCCCATGAAAAAGATACAAAATCATAGACTAATTCACGCTTTAACACTGAAAACTCACGCTTTAGTAGACACAAATTAGACTCATAGATGTCTTGATCAAAGATCAATAAAAACAAACCTTAATTGGCGTTTCCATAACAACCGACTCCTAATCATCCATAATATAATTTACAATAATAATATAATATACAATAATAGTGGCGATATCTACTACTTGATACAAAAAATAAATAGTTGGTTTATATTTCGACCAACTAAAAATAATATACAACAAAACTTTACATTGTTGGTTTATAGCATGTACCAACGAATAATCGATCATCATAAATAATAAAATCGGTTAAGTTTAGACGAACCGATTATCTCACAAACCTCTCCTTTTTTCTCTCTTTTTGTATTTTTCTGTTTTTTTTCGATTTTTAATAACTACTAGAAAACGAAATTTGGGTGTAAAATTTCACCACTTCACGAACATGATAAATCTGGATTTTTATTTCCGGATCAAACTAGTAAAGTAATAAACACAAGTAAAGACGCAACAATGTACACGAAAAATAAAAATACTTTACTTCACATTACCATTGCATTTGTGCAATCCCTTCCCAATCTAACCATAGATAGAAAATATGGCACACACGATCAAAGAAAACAACACTTTTAACACTAAGGCTACTAGCATCAAACCTAATAAGCCTTAAATCTACAGGGTAGGCAACGGTGTAAAGTGTAACAAAACAAATATTTGTGCGAGTAAGAACCAAAAGATACCTCAGCAGTTTATCTAAGGTTATCTTACTCTAGAAGAAAAGAGTAACAAAAGGGTTTTATATTGGAGGGTTAACTAAACCAATTGTGGTTAGTTAACTATCCACAATATTATAGGCGTTTTGTGTAACCTAGAAATTTATACTAGTATTAGAAAGGTCACGTCCCCTCTATATAATATAGTACTTATTATGGTGGTCTCGAATAGTACCAGCCAAATTCTAAAGTTTACTACAGTCACCGGTACACTCATATATTTGTGGAATTTTAGGTATAAATTGGGAAATGGAATAGGCTTAATCCTCACAATATGAAAATAAAGGTTATGTGTGCGGGTCATGTAACTAATAATTTCACAAAAATATGTTCAAAAAAATAAATTTTGAGCATAAATTAGGCATATTAATGTAAAAATAAGGACACGTAATGTTCTAATTCTCCTCACCTCACTTGAGATATACAACGCCTATGTTGTATAAATATAACATGAAAAACATGAAATTAAATAAATAGAACAGAAAAACTCCTATGATATTTGCTCGGTATGATCCTCCATGTTGCGTATATGAGCAAGAATATGTGTTGTAAATGCGTCTGAATACCATCATGACTACAACACACATAAATTCTAGAAAATATGTATACCACATCAAATTCATCATCTCGTTCAGTAAGTTTTGTATATATTAAGAAAACAAAATCAATTATATCTCTGAATAATCATCGGTTAGAAAATAAAAACTAAAACGAATATTGTACAGGAAGTCGATACGCCGTATCCATGTTTCAGGATACTCCGTATTGAAACATGTATTAAAAATAATCCTAAGTACGGGTCAGAAGTCGAATACGATGTATTCATTGTTATGAATATGCCGTATTGACAAGTCTGACAATAAATTTTAAAGTGCAGAAAAATAAAATGGATAACGTCCAGGTTAGTTTGATACGCCATATCCATGGGATTAGATACGCCGTATCGATAACCTGGGAAGACAGACTCGATAACAAAATTGAAAATACATTCTGGGTTGTCTCTCGGCAAGCACTTTTGTTTACATAAAATCCTTTAAGTTAGACTTGCTTCAGCTTCATTCCATCTCGTACATGCTCACATGTCCACGTGTGAGCCATTCAACCGTCTTTGCATCCCTTATGTATTCGGGTCCCAAATCCAAGACTCCTTTGTAAAAACCTTTAATCTTTTGATACGAGTGCGAAATTCCATTCAGTTCGTCACGTATACTCACCTTTAGTAATGGTCGTATCTTGTTACATGCTTGTTAGTGAGATGTTTAAACCTCAAATGTGAGCGAGCCATTTGGTAAGTGATACACCATTACCTTCACCAATGGTAATGAATCCATCAAACCATCTTGCTTTAACACGTACTTCTCTACAAAACGGTTTCCCAACAATAACTTCTCCCATGTCTTAATCTCGGTAAGCATCCATATTTTCCACAACTGCAAAATCAGTCACAATAGAAAAGTCTCCAACAAAAATAGGTGCATTTATAAAAGCTCCAACTACATTTTTCCTTTTATACTCAATTTTATCTTTCATTATTGAATTAAAGAACCTTTTAGACATGATGTTGATTGATAAAATGAGGAAAAATTAGCATTGACATGTTCAAAACCTATCATGCATGAAAACTACAAATTATAAGCACAGTCAATAGGGATCTTCCTATCAAAGTTACAAAAACTAAGGTATTCATCAATTCCCTCAATCATCTCATCATCATCCCAAGTTTTGATTATGTCAATCATAGGTCTGTCAATGACTTCTCCTTCCTCAAATGTTGGACCTAAGTCATCTACCTCTTGATTTCTCATAAGCTCCCATCGTTTATTTAGATCATTTAGTTCAATATAGTCTCCATACTTGGGGTCTAGTAAACTATTTAAAAATAAAGCTTCTCTCATTAGCCTAGCTTCTAAATCAAGCTCCATTCGTTCTCTTAGTCCTAACACATAAACTTTCTTAATTATGTTACTAGTAGGATTATCACTCTTAAACATTATTTTGTCGTTCCCTACTCTTAAAGCAATTCTCCTTTTAAACACATCCATTTTAGCATGAGTAGTATACAAGAATGGTCTTCCAAGGATCAAGGGGACTTCGATATCCTCGGGCATGTCTAAAATAATAAAGTATATGGGAAAGACAAATTTATCAATTCCTACTAACATATTTTCTGCTATACCCTTGGAACGTTTTATGGTTCTATCAGCCAATTCAATGATTAATTTCATTGGAGCAGATTCACCTAAACCTAGATTGGTAAAGGTTATATAAGGTATAACACTAACGTTAACTCCTAAGTCAGCTAAGGCTTTTTCAAAACAAATATTATTAATATTGCAAGGTATAGTGAAACTCTCTGGGTCTTTTTCTTTCTAAATTAGAGCGTCATCAAGAATTACCGAGTCATGCACGTTTATTGATGCTTTGATTTGATAACCCATCCTCGGCCTTTCCTTAAGCAACATCTTTAAGTTTCTAGCAGATTTTTTTTTATTTATCAATTCTCCTTGTACTTCCTTCTCTTCATAACTATCATCAATCAATCGACTAGGAAAAGGAATAATTGATCGACTTTGCTTGAAAAATTGCATTTTGTTCTATAGGCTTGATACGGCGCATCGAATGGGTTTGATATGGCATATTGAAGATGTTTCAGATTTAACATTAGTCAAAATCGACTTGACATGATCTCTCAGGTTTGTTTCAGTTGAACCATGAAGACTTCCAGATCCTCTTTCTTAAAGTAACTTGCTTATTTGCCTGATTTAAATCTCTAAAGCATTGACTGAGGCTCCTTGATTTTTGATATCAGCATCCGTTGAAGCTCAAATTTCCTTAATCAAATTAGAGTTTTCATCATGTCTTTTAACAAATTTAGCCATAAACTTGCACAATGATTCATCCATTGTAACAATCCTAGAATTTCGAATTTAGAAAACGATGTCAATCTTTGACTTTAGGTCTTGGCTTGACTTATAAAAACGATCATCAAAATCACTTTTTCACGACTTAGAAATATAAACGAACTCTAAAATCAATTTGATGTGGAATGACATTCCTGACAACTTTTTAGTTTTGCCCGAGACCTGAAAACGAGCCGAAAAGGGCTAAAACAGCACCGCAAACATTATTCGAACAATATACAACGCGGACACACAAAAACAATTAAATTTGTTTTTAGTTATCAGTATTTATTTAATAAAAATATTAAATAAATTATTCATCATTTTTAATTAAAAGCGTTTTTGAAAACGCGACTATTCGAGTTGAAATCTATTTTATTTCGGACGGAGCGAAACCGGTTCATAAATTGAATAACAAATATTTTATAAAATGTTATAAAATATTTATGAAATATTATCAAATAAATAGGGGGGGGGGGGCGTGGGGTGGGGGGGCGGGTGGGGGGGGGTGAGGGGGGGGGGGTGGGGGGGGGTGGGGGGGGGGGGGGGTTGTTAATCGAAAAAAATGATTTAAGAAAACAATGGCGCAAGTTTCGAGATTTTGAATCGTTCGTAAGTCGCTCAACGATTGATCCGAACCGATATTTATAAAAGTATAATAAAAATGTTACACTTTTAACCCCCCAACTATTATAACTTTTCATTTTAAATATATATATATATAAACTTATACATCTTTTTTTTCATTTTCACTCTCATATTACACACACAACTTAATAACACTCTCCCTCCCCACCCATCTTCTCCGGCGACTCCCTCCCCCACCACCGGCCACCGGCTGCCACCGCCGGAAAAGTTTTCCGGCGGGATTTTTCCGGCAAGACCAAAAAGACTCCCCACAACCCGATGTACTCGAAATCCCCACTACCAACTCCGCGGACCACGCGCCATTTTCCCGCCCTTCCCACCCACCGACCCCAGCGCCCCCCTTTTAGGTCCCTCACCCCTCTCTCCAACAGCCGCAACCCACCAAACCCACCACCGTCATCATCACCATCTCTCTCACCTCCCCACCTCCACCATCTCATTCACCCCACCACCATCGTAGCAGCCACCCCCATGGGTGCGCATGGTTTTAAACCGCCACCATCAGGGTGCGTTTTGGTTGTAGAGAGACACCATCAGGGTGCGTTTGATTCTACACGATAATGGTGAGGTTGGCTGTGAAACAACATAAAGGGGGTGTGCAGCGGGTTGGTTTGGTTCGTGCGAAGAACAACAAAAGGGGTGTTCGTGTGGGTTGACAGCAGGGGTGAAGCGAAAGGGGTGTGGGTTTGTGGGAGTAAAAACCAACAAGGTGCAGTATGGTTTGTGTTAACAGCCGGGGGGTTGGGGCTAGCACAAATAGAGGGTGTGGTTTGTTTGGAGTCACGAAGCCGGGACAGCCACGGGGACACCCGGGTTTGTGGGTTCGAGTAGACCCGAAAAAGGGTGCGCGTGGTTTATTGTCATCAGACGAGAGTGGGTTTGGTTCGGGCTGTGGGACAGTCGGGTCGGGATGGGTTTAGCAGACAAGAGGGTGCGTTTGGGTTGGGTTATAAAACAGCCGGGGGCTGTTGGGTTTGGCTGTTGGAACAGCGGGTCGGGTTGTCGGGTTTGACAGCCCCACCTAGGGCGTGTTCGGGTTGAGTTGACAACCACAAGGGTGCGGTTGGTAGGCTGCCAAACAGCCTGTTGGGTTGGGTTGTTCTGGATTATAATCACAAAAGGGTGCGTTTGGTTTAGACATGAAAGCGCACAAGGGTGCTTTGGCTGTCAAAACAACAGCCCGTAGGGTGCCTTGGCTTAACAACCACGCACAATGGTGCGTTTGTCTGTCCGGTCGGGTGCGTGAGTTTAATTTGCGGGGACAGCTGGAAATAGCCGATGAAAAGGGCGAGTTGGATTGTTTTTGGTTTAAACACCGGTGGGCTGTTGGAGTTTAGCTGCCGAAAGCGGGGTGCTGCGTTTGAGTGTGTAGACAACCAGAAAAAAAGTGAGTTTGTTTAACGCGACAAATATAGAGAATTGTTTCATTTAATCCGATATATATATATGTGGATAAATCCTGTATAACATTGCGCGGGTCAAAGAAAAATACAATATATAATATTAAAACGACTGATATTAATGTATAAGTGATATTGGACATATTTGAGACGAGAGTTGGACCAAAAAAGGACCTTGACACCTTTTATTACAAATAATTAAATACAAAAAACGAAACATAAGATTCGGATACGAGACTTTGATAAGTTAGACCTTGGTTTATATAAAATATAACAAATTATATTATTATTTGACGGACGTTTTGATATAAAACGGGACTTCTAACTCCCAATAACGAAGAAACCTGGATCGAATCAGAAATAACAACTCTTCAGTTATAAAAATAGGTTATTTTTAATAAATATTAAAAATGACAGATTCATTAATTAAATGATTTGATCACTTCGAGGACCGTTTGCATTCATCAGCCGTTCGGGAAACAACTAAAGTTGTTCGTCATGGCATTTTACTTGCCGCGAGGCTTATCGCTTAGAAAATTAGATAAGTTAGGATTGGAACAAATAGAATATATTCCAATAAAATATACTAAAGGTATAAAGATTTTAAGACGCGCAAGTGGATTTCTCTCACATGTATAATAGACTGCATACATATAAAAAATATGTATATTTTCGTGTGTAACGATGTACGCATCGTTGATTGTAATTTAGTAACGTGTAAAATAATCGAACGACAGTAATTATAGTCTTGGTCGAGATTCGTTGCAGATTCAGTGGATAATTGGATTAATTGCTCGTAGGTCTTTAATCAATGTGAGTTCATAGCCTCGCTTATCAATCTTTTTGATTGTTTTATAACCCCGCGAGGGGAAACATGCTTGTCTAGCAAATTCTTAATAACTTGTTATCTTTATAAACAATGTGATTGTTTTAAAGGATTTTGTGAGTTTATAGCCCCACGTTTTACTCGTTTTACACATATTTGGGGTGAGAACATGCTTGTTTACAAATGCATTTACAGATTGTTTACGAATTTGATGACATAACTTATTTGCATAGTTTCGCTATGGGATACATTAAATTTTTGACTTATTTTTGGTCACAAATGCTACTTTACATTTGAAATAATTTTCGGATTAGCTTAGGCAAATGAACTGATAGCAATAAAACTACGCCCGGCCGTGTTCTTGGAGGGGACACCGGTAAACGGGAGTACATAATTTTATACATTACTAGCCCGGGTGTTTCCTGAAGGGGACACCGTTAACGGGATATATACGCATTACATTACTTAGCCCGGCAGTGTTCTTGGCGAGGACACCGGTAACGGAGTATATATACGCATTATTTGTATCCCTAGCCCAAATTATGGGTACATAGCAAGTCTATCGTCACATATCCGCGTCATAACTGTTAAATCACTTGGAGGGTGAGCAGCGAAAGTTATGAAATAGATCTATTCGGATGTGGATCGCCTGTTCTGCGTTGATTAGCGATCATTGGTAAACGAACATTATAGATCTAGTTCATTCGGGATTGACAACCCTCCCGTTCGGGGTGATTGTCTATAGCGACCAGGTAAACGCAGCCTGGGGGGGGGGGGGGGGGGTGGGGGGTTGCTTTATACATGTTTTTTTTCGGATCATTGGTTGGGGGACTACAGGGCCCCCCAACATACATACTTGAAACATTTTTGTGACATTACATCTTTCATGCAATACTTATAAACATCTCTGGGATAAGATTGACTTTGGTGGACCTAACATGTGTCATAGCATTCTTATAATCTAGAGATTTTTTTACATAATAACTGTGATATACCGTGGATTACATGTATATTTAAACTAATCAATGAACTCACCAACTTTAATGTTGACACATAAGCATGTTTTTCTCAGAGAATGTTAATGCTTGACTCTTTTTGATGTGCATTGGAGTCATTACATTCAAGCTTTTCATTGTGAGCAAAATAATGTGGACAAATGTAATATTAAATTCCAGATTTTTTATTTGAATCAACAAAGTTATTATTTCAAACGACACCTAAGGTCGTTCTCAATTGTATCAATGCTGTGTATTACGACGTAGCAACCCCATTTGTGTAAATTCCGCTGCGTTGTAAGTGATTTTTGGGGGTGTTACCAGATTGGATATCGTCAGAGCAATGTTTTAAAAGAACTAGGTTTGCATATTTTTAACACGCCATGACTATAACCGATTCACAAATAATTTGCATTACAACAAACATTTTCAAAGTGCATACTCACTACTTGCTTATGTGCTTACATTACGTATTGCATTAAGTGCTTACGTGGCATACATATATATAATATATATGCTTGCATTCCTTTCGCGCATATCGTACAATTATTTATATAAGAGTTATCTATATAAATACCGGAGCGTTTCTTAAGACATTGTGGGTTGCACAATGGTCTCAATTATATGTCAGACATTGTGAGTTGCACAATGTCTCAATTATATGTCATACATTGTGAGTTTGCACAATGGTCTCATTTTTGTTCTCAGACATTTGTAAGTTAAACAATGTCTCTAAGAATAATTATTTTTCTTCATAACTTTTATATAATATCGTATTACGCGAAAGCCGTTATAATTTTGTTACATGGAATTAAGTATGAATTTAAGTATTACAAGTCTTGTATAGGCGGGACTTGTAATATGAGGATTGATATGATAATTGCTATGTTAACAAAGCCGTCACAGTTCCGTTTGCACGGGATTGTGTATGAATCTAAGTATTGCAAGTCTTGTATAGGCGGGACTTGTAATATGAGGATCGATATGGTAATCACTATACTGATTTGTTTATAGAGATCTTTATTTATTTTTTATATCTTTAGATTGGTGGCTTAAGTAGGTTCTTTTTAGGCACCCCCCCACCACACACATGACCTTGATTTACTCTAACCGAGTACCTTTAATTATCTTGAACTATATATTGATCTCGACCTAGGCAGTTTTTACTTCCATGCTTCTAAAGACAGAGTTTTAAATACCTCGTCCAATACTCAGTAGAACTCATAGCATCGTCATGTCAAACTACCTTGAAGGTTATGAGAGTACGCGTAATTGCGCCGGGAATTATTAAGTAGGATGATTTTATAATCTGTTATTTAAAAGGAAAAAAAAATTGGGGACCCCCTCTTCTATTTAAATAAAAGAAATTATAAATCACCGAAACCAGAAGTTTATAACATTTCTTACTTACATAAATTTGGACGCTTCCCTTTATGTAAATAAGAAATTTATAAATGAGTGGCTTAATTGAATCCGATATGACACGATTATAAACCCTGAAATCGATAATCATCAGAATCATCCGTTAAACAAGGTTTTGAAGCACAATAGTGTCGTGCCACTCAGCAAAATCTTAAGCGCCGTCACTTCCAATGGAGCTACTACCCTATCTCATTTTAAATTATTACTTAATGACATTAGCAAGATCTTGCAATCACGAACTGGCTGTGAGCTACCAGACTGAGTGCAATATCATATTGACGTTCTGGAGTCGCTACTCTAGTTGGTCCGGATGCGGTCCTGACTGATACAACTTTATCCATAAATAATGCAACTCCTTTAAAACGAGTAAATCAACCTATCGAACGAAACAGATATTGGACTGATTCCTTTCGGCCACTAGTAGGAAGGACGTAGTCGCGGGACAAGATCCTAGTACTAAAAGCCAAGAACTTGTACAGAGGGAGAAATTTGTAAGGGAGCAGATTTGGAACGTGCTTGAATGAGAGTAGCACTGATTGGTGACACTGCCGGGAAGTCCCAAGCAAGGAACACAAAAGCAAAGCGTTGAGCATGAAGGACAAGCATACAATAATTGTGTCTGAGTAAGACGGGATGTTCGAATGAGAGCGATATCCATTGGTGTTAATCTCAAACATAAAACTTGTGAGCATATTTTTTCTAACATAATCTACCTTGATGGATTATATGATCCTGGGCTCAACTAGCCAAATTTTTTGTATGTTGAGAAAGTGTCGAAACATCTAATCTTGCTGAAGAAAGTCTATCATCGTCATGCTTAAAACAGGTTTTTATCAGAATTTTAAACCTTTTCTCGGTCACCCAATCGGATAACACAAATTAAACTCGGGAGAGATTTCTTAAGGTGTAGGTATACTGTAACATCCTCGAATTGTTCGAATTTATCATGACGATGTCATCTTTGACTTTAGGGTCTGCTTGACTTATAAAACACGATCATCTAAATCACGTTTATCAGACTACCGAACCTACAGCAATTTGATGAGGGAATGACATTCCTGACAACTTTTTAGTTTTGCCCGAGACCTGGAAACGAGCCGAAAAGGGGTAAAACAGCACCGCAAACATTATTCGAACAATATACAACGTGGACACACAAAAACAATTAAATTTTGTTTTTAGTTATCAGTATTTATTTAATAAAATATTAAATAAATTATTCATCATTTTTAATTAAAAGCGTTTTTGAAAACGCGACTATTCGAGTTGAAATCTATTTTATTTCGGACGGAGCGAAACCGGTTCATAAATTGAATAACAAATATTTTATAAAATGTTATAAAATATTTATGAAATATTATCAAATAAATACTCATTTTTATCAGAAAAATGATTTAGAAAACAATGGCGCAAGTTTCGAGATTTGAATCGTTCGTTAAGTCGCTCAAATGAGTCCCGAACCGATATTTATAAAAGTATAATAAAAATGTTACACTTTTAACCCCCCAACTATTATAACTTTTCATTTTAAATATATATATATATAAACTTATACATCTTTTTTTTCATTTCACTCTCATATTACACACACAACTAATAACATCGCCCTCTCCACTCATCTTCTCAGGTGACTCCCCCACCACCGGCCACCGGCTGCAACCGCCGCCTGAAAAGTTTTCCGGCGGATTTTTCCCGCAAGACCAAAAGACTCCCCACAACTCCATGTACTCAGATCCCCCACTACCACTTCGGCGCCACGCTCCATTTTTTCCCCTCCCTCTCCTCCAACACCGCAACCCACTCAAACCCACCACCGTCTTCACACCATCTCTCTCACCTCCCCACCTCCACCATCTCATACAACACCCACCACCATTCGTAGCACAGCACCCTCCCATGGGTGCGCAAGGTTATAAACCGCCACCATCAGGTGCTTTTTGGTTGTAGAGAGACCACCATCAGGGTTTTTGATTCTAACGACAATGGCAGGTTGGCTGTGAAACAACATAAAGAGGGGTGTGCACGGGTTGGTTTTGGTTCATTGCAAGAACAACAAAAGGGGTGTTCGTGTGGAGGTTGACAGCAGGGAGTGAAGCGTAAATGGGGTTGTGGGTTTGTTTGGAGTATAAACCAACAATGTCATGGGTTTGTGTTAACAGCCGGGGGGTTGGGGCTAGCAACAAATTAGGGGTGTGTTTGTTTGGGTCTCGAAGCCGGGACAGCCACGGGGACACCCGGGTTTGTGGGTTCGAGTAGACCCGAAAAGGTGCGCCGTGGATTATTGTCATCAACGAGAGTGAGGTTTGGTTCGGAGGCTGTGGTAACATCGGGTCGGGGATGGGTTAGCAGACAAGAGGGTTGCGTTTTGTGTTGGGTTATAAAACAAGACCGGGGGCTGTTGGGTTTGGACTGTTTTGGAACAGCGGGAAATCTGGATGTCGGTTTTATGACAGCCCCACTAGGGCGTGTTCGTGTTGAGTTGACAACACACAAGGGCAGTGGGGGGGGGGGGGGGGCAGGATTGGTAAGGTCGTCTGCCAACAGCCGAGGGTTTGGATTTGTTTGTGATTATAACACAAAAGTGTCTTTTGTTATAGACACAGAAACGCACAGAGGGACGTTTGGCTGTCAAAACATCCCATGGGGTGTCGCCTTTGGCTTAACAGCCAACATCCACAGCACCAAGGGTGCTTTTGGCATTCCGGGTCGGGTGCGTGAGTTTAATTGCGGGGACAGCTGGGAAATAGCCGAGAAAAGGGCGTGTTTGGTTTGTTTGGTTTAAACAGCCGGGGGCTGTTGGGTTTGGCTGCGAAAGCCGGGGTGCGTGCGTTTGAGTGTGTTGACACCGAAATAAAGTGAGTTTGTTTAACGCGAAAATATATAAATTGTTTCATTTAATCGATTTATATATATGTGATAAATCCGGTATAACTTGCGCGGTCTAAGTAAAATACAATATAAATATTAAAACGGGACTGATATTAATGTATAAGTGATATTGGACATATTTGAGACGAGAGTTGGACCAAAAATGGACCTTGACACCTTTTATACCAAATAATAAATATCAAAAATCGAAACATAAGATTCGGGATTCGAGACTTTGATAAGTTAGACTTTGGTTTATAAAATATAACAAATTATATTTTGACGGACGTTTTGATATAAAACGGGACTTCTAACTCCCAATAACGAAGAAACTGGATCGAAATCAGAATATACACTTTAGTTATAAAATAGGTTATTTTTAATAAATATTAAAAATGACAGATTTATTAATTAAATGATTTGATCACTTTCGAGTCCCGTTTCAGCCTTCCGGCGAAACACGAAAGTTGTTCTTGGGAAAATGGCATTTTACTTTGCCGCGTGGCTTTATCGGCTTATACATTTGAGATAAGTTAGGATTGGACGAAAATAGTATATATACATAAAATATACTAAGGGTTAAGGTTTAAAGACGCGCAAGTAAATTTTCTCATCACATGTATAATAAGTATACATATAAAAATATGTATGATTTCGTCGTTACGATGTACGCATCGTTGAATTGTAATAGTACGTGTATTTAATCGGACGACGTAATTATAGGTCGTAGGTCAGAGATCGTTTCAGAACAGTGTGATTTAAATGGATTAATTGAATCGTTGTCTTATCAATGTGAGTTTCATAGCCTCGCTTTTCAATCTTTTGAATGTTTTATAACCCGCGAGGGGGATACATGCTTGTCTACAAATTCTTATACTTGGTTATCTTATAACAATGTGATTGTTTTAAAGGATTTTGTGAGTTTATAGCCCCACGTTTTACTCGTTTTACATATATTTGGGGTGAGAACATGCTTGTTTACAAATGCATTTACAGGATTGTTTACGAATTGGTTTACATACTTATTTGCATAGTTCGCTATGGGATACATTATTTGACTTCATTTTTGGTCACAAATGCATACTTTACATTTGAAATAATTTCGGATTAGCTTAGGCTAATTGAACTGATAGCAATAAAACTACTGCCCGGGTGTTCTTGGAGGGGACACCGGTAACGGGAGTACATATTTTTACATTACTGCCCGGGTGTTCCTGGAGGGGACACCGGTAACGGGAGTATATACGCATTACATTACTGCCCGGGTGTTCTTGGAGGGGACACCGGTAACGGGAGTATATATACGCATTATTTGTATCCCTGCCCAAATTAGGGTACATACAAGTCTACGTCACAGCGTCATGAACTGTAAATCACTTGGAGGGTGAGCGCGAATGTTATGAAATAGATCTATTTCGGAAGTGGATCCCTGTTCGGAGTGATTAGCGATCATTGGGTAAACGAATCATCATAGATCTATTCGTGGATGACAACCCCCGGGACGGGTGATTAGCTATCACCAGGTAAACGAACGTTATAACATGTCGGATCATTGTTGGGGACTACAGGGCCCCCCGACACATACATACTTGGAACATTTTGGTGACATTACATCTGTCATGCATTACTTATAAACATCTTTGGGATAAGATTGGTACTTTTGGTGACATAAAATGTGTTATGCATTCTTTATAAATCTTTGGGATTTTTACATAGTACTGTGATATACAGTGGGATATACATGTATATTTTACTAATCTGATGAACTCACCAACTTAAAGTTGCACTTTTAAAGCAAGTTTTTCCTCAGGTAATTAGATTGCTTGGACTATTTGAGTTCATTGGAGACTTACATTCAAGCTTTTCATTGTGAATGTCAAATTGATGGTGGACAAAATGTATAATTAATTCAGATTTTTATTGAATCAACCAAATGTTATTAATCCAACGACACCTAGAGGTCGGTCTCAATTGTATCAATTTGCTGTGTATTACGAAGTAGCACCCCATTTGGTATTCCGCTGCGTTGTAAGTGATTTTTGGGGGTGTTACAGATTGGTATCAAGCAATGGTTATAGAGAACTAGGTTGCAAATTTTACCCTAAACTATAACCGTTTTCACAAATAATTTGCCTTACAACAAACATTTTCAAAGAGCATACTCACTACTTTAACTTATTGCTATACATTACGTAGCATTAAGTGCTTACGTGCATACAAATATATAATAAAGATGTCTGCATTCCGTTCGCGCATATCGACAATTATTTAATTAAAGTTATACCTATATAAATACCTGAGCGTTACTTAAGACATTTGGGTTGCATAATGGTCTCAATTATATGTCAGACATTGTGGGTTGCACAATGGTCTCAATTATATGTCCAGTACATTGGATTCACAATTGGTCTCATTTTTCTCTAGAGGAGAATAAAAAGAGGTGTGAAAGTGTATAGGGGCATTGTAAGATTTAAACAAAGTACTCTAAGAATATTAATTTTTCTCATAACTTTAATATAATAATCGTATTACGCGAAAGCCTTCTAATTTGTTACATGAATTAAGTATGAATTTTAAAGTATTTACAAAGACTTGTATAGGCGGGACTTTGTAATATGAGGATTGCTATGATATGTGCTATGTAAACAAAGCCGTCACATTCCGTTTGCACGGATTGTGTATGCACTAAGTATGCTAGTCCTTGTAAGGCGGGACTTGTAATATGAGGAACGATATGGTAATCACTATACAGATTTTTGTTTCATAGAGATCTTTACCTTATTTACTCACCGAGTACTCTTTAAATTATCTTGAACTTTATTTGAATCTCTGCCTGGCAGTTTTTACTTCAGCCTCTATAGACGAGTTTTAAATCACTCGTTCCAATACTCCATTGTAGAACACCATGCATCGTCATGTCAAACTAAGTTAGAGGTTTTATAAGAGAGTACGCAATGCACCGGGTAATTATTAAGTAGGAAGATTTATAATCTGTTTACTTAAAAGGATTGGGACGTCCGTCTTCATATAAATAAATAAATTATCAATACACAGCGAACCATAAGTTTACATCATATCTTTACTTACAAAAATTAGGAGACAGCTTCTTTAAGTAAATATATGACATTATAAATGATGGCTTCTTGTATCCGATATGACACGAGTATAAACCTGAAATCGATAATCATCAGAATCCGTTAAAAAGGTTTGGAAGCACAATAGTGTCTTGCCACTCAGCAAAATCTTAAGGCCTCACTTGGAGCTACCTTATCTCATTTTAAATTATTACTTATGACATTGCAAGTCTTTGCAATCACGAACTGTCTGTGGAGCTAACAGACTGAGTGCAATATCAGTATTGACGTTATGGTCGCTACTGTTGGGTCCTGGAGCGGTCCTGACTGATACAACTTTATCCCATAAATAATGCAACTCCCTTTAAACGAGATAATCACCTATCGACGAAACAGATAGTTGGACTATTCATTTCGGGCCACTAGTAGGAAGACGTAGGTCGCGGTACATCCTAGTACTGCCAAGAACTGGCAGTTGAACGTGCTTGAATGAGAGTAGCACTGGTTTGGGTGACCTGCGGGAAGTCCCAAGCAAGGAACACAAAAGCAAAGCGGTGAGCATGAGGACAAAGCAGACAATAATGTGGGGTCGGATTGGGATGATAAGTAATGGCTGAGTAAGCGGGATGTTCGAGTGAGAGCGATACCAGTGGTGTTAATATCAATCATAAAACTTGTGACGATATTTTTCTAAAATATCTACCTTGATGGATTATATATCCTGGTCAACTTAGCCAAATTTTTGGTATGTTGAGAAGTGTCGAAACATCTAATCTTGCTGAAGAAAGCTATCATCGTCTTTGCTAGAAACGTTTATCAGATTTTAAACCTGTTCCTCGTCACACAATCGGATAACACAAATTTTAATCTTCGGACGAGATTTCATTAAGGGGTAGCCTGTAACATCCGAGAATTTTCGATTTAGAATGACATGTCCAATTCTTTGACTTTTAGGGTCTGGCTTGCTTAATAAAAACAACATCTAAATCACGTTTTCACGACTCGAACTCTAAAGCAATTTGATGTGGAATGACCATTCCTGACAACTTTTAGTTTGTGCCCGAGAACACGCTGAAACGACCGAAAAGGCTAAAACAGCACCGCAAACATTATTCGAACAATATACAACGCGGACGACACAAAAAAATTAAAATTTGTTTTTTAGTTATCAATATTTTATAAATAAAAATATTAAATAAATTATATTCATTTTATATAAAAAGCGTTTTTTGAAAACTACGACTATTCGAGTTGCAAATCTATTTATTTCGGGACGGAAGCGAAAGACCGGTTCATAATTGAATAACAAATATTTAATACAATGTTATAAAATATTATGAAATATTATCAAATAATACTCATTTTTATCAGAAAAATGATTTAGAAAACAATGGCGCAAGTTTCGAGATTTGAATCGTTCGTTAAGTCGCTCAAATGAGTCCCGAACCGATATTTATAAAAGTATAATAAAAATGTTACACTTTTAACCCCCCAACTATTATAACTTTTCATTTTAAATATATATATATATAAACTTATACATCTTTTTTTTATAAAATATTTATGAAACAGTATCAAGTAAATACTCATTTTTATCAGAAAAATAATTCGGAAAGCAATGGCGCAAGTTTCAAGAGCTGAATCATCCGTTAAGTCGCTCAAATGAGTCCCGAACCACTATTATCAAAAAGTATATGAAAAAGTTACATATTAAACCCTAAACTATCAAATACTTGTCATTTAACCTTAAAGTATTTAATATAAATACATTTTTTTATATACAAAATTTCATTTCCATCTAAAATATACACACACACTTTTTTTATAAACTCTCTCCCTCTCCAAAATTTCCGGCCGCCCCTCCCAGCCGCCGGCCACCACCGGCCGCCGCCGGAAAACTTTTCCGGCGGGATTTTCCGGCCAACCCCAAAAACGAGCTCCATCTCCGGATCTCTCCGATCCCCTACTCCACACTCCTCCACGCGCCGCACCTTCCCCCATCTCCACCATCACCACGGCTAACAGCCGTGGCTATACACCACCAGCAACATCATCATACAACCATCTTACCACAGCCACGCCATCGTCGCTGCTACTACCACCACTCCATCACCACCTCCACGGCTGACACCTCGTCACCATCAATAAGGATGCGTTGGCTGTGAAGAAACACCCGCGGGGTGTGTTTGTTTGGGTCTCGAAGCCGGGACAGCCACGGGGACACCCGGGTTTGTGGGTTCGAGTAGACCCGAAAAAGGGTGCGCGTGGTTTATTGTCATCAGACGAGAGTGGGTTTGGTTCGGGTTATGGTTATAACAACCAAGGGGCATCGGGTTTGGTTTGCAACAGAAATGGGTTCGTTTGGGTTTGTATCACCAAAAAGGGTGCGTTTTGATTTGTGTAGAAATCAACTAGGGGGTGTGTTTGTTGGTTCGGCTCATTAACAGCCGGGGGAGGGGTGTCGAGTTGGCTGTGAACAGCCGCAAGGGGCGTGCGTCAGGTTGGGGTTACAGCAAAGGAGGGGTGTTCGTGTCGGGTGGTTGTGGTTCACAGCCGGGTGCGTTTGGTTTAGACAGAAACGCACAAGGGTGCGTTTGGCTGTCAAAACAGCCCATGGGTGCCTTTGGCTTAACAGCCACGCACAAGGGTGCGTTTGGCTGTCCGGGTCGGGTGCGTGAGTTTAATTGCGGGGACAGCTGGGAAATAGCCGAGAAAAGGGCGTGTTTGGTTTGTTTGGTTTAAACAGCCGGGGGCTGTTGGGTTTGGCTGCGAAAGCCGGGGTGCGTGCGTTTGAGTGTGTTGACACCGAAATAAAGTGAGTTTGTTTAACACAAATATATAAATTGTTTCATTTAATCGATTTATATAAGTTGTGATGAAAAGTATTATAACTTGCGCGGTCTAGTTAAAATACGAAATAAATATTAAAACGGAATTTATATAGGTTAAAAGAGATATTGGATATATCTGAGACGAGAGTTGGACAAAAAAAATAGACCTTGACACCTTTTATACCGAATAATAAATATCAAAAATCAAAACATAAGATTCGGGAATCGAGATGTTGATAAATTATATTTTGATTTAAAAAATATTACAACTTATAATTATACGGACG
>BQNB010105387.1:0-18201 GCA_026074375.1 Tanacetum coccineum
GCTAATCACAACAGATATTAAGCACTAAAACAAAAGAAATAAGCTAAACTTAAAATTACTATATTTTTTGATTTTTTTTCCGTAACTGTTTTGTCTTTTTAACTATACTAAGACTTAAAAACATATTACAGCAACTAATATGAATTAACTACGCTAATTTATAGCTAAACAAGCACAAACAAGCACAGTTAAGCTATTTCACTAAAATAAGTAGTAGAATAAGTAAATCAGCATATTAAGCTTTTTAGAATTAAAATGTGAAATGAACCTTTGGTTCTCAGCTCAAACAGAGATCTAAATGCTCTCAATAGAGCTTAGAAATAAGCTTAAGCTTTTTAGCTTAAACTCAATAAGCTGTCTAAAACTTATTAACTAATGTATCCTAACACTTGACCATCAAGTACTAAACCAAGCTTGTTCAACTAGCAGCCATCCAATTCCAGGGGTTGAACAAACTTATAAGAGCTTTTATGAGTTTATTTGAGTAGAATTCGAGCTTATTAAACAGTAAAAGCTTATTGAGACATGAGAGCTTATAATGAAAATTAAGATAAAATATGAAAGCTGTAAAATGAATTTTATTAAACTTAAAAATGATTACAAGGATATGAAAAAGAGATTACAAGAGAATAAAAACAATTAAGCTAAAACACGATTTAAAATAAGCTAAAACTCTACTACTAAGCTAAAAAAAACTCCTTATTCCTGTGAGTGAGAGCTCTTTATATAGGAATGAGGTGAAGGTTCTAGCCCTCAAGTCAGTTAGACGCTCCCTTGATCTTGTCCCTTGAATCATTCTAATCATTGGATCCATTTTCTCAATCGTTGGATTGATTTGATAAGCACACGGATTGCCAACATGGCATTCCGTGTGTCAGACCCCTTTGTGCTTCTTTTGCACTAGATTTAGTGCAAAATCTCAATCATTGGTGTGTTTCTTTAATTGCCCGCGTGTCCTTCCTTGTGTGCTTGGACCAATAAGAGCTCTCAATGACGTATAACTCTGCCACATCATACCTTGTCACTTGAATTGTTAAGCCACGTCCTCAATTTGGATTTACCCCATGGTTTTGACGTGAGGGTAAATGAAAAAGATGATGAACAACAAAAGGGTTTTGGCACCCTTATTTTTTATTAACCGTTTGTAGATTTGACTGGGGGTTTGGGCTTTGAATTTGGGTAAAAGGTTGGGCCATGGGTTTTTATTTAAAGAGATGGGCTCGGTTTGGGTTGATTATTGAGATAACGACCATTATCTCTTATAATATAAAGAGATAATGGTGTTAGGGCTTTAAGGGTTATTTCTAAATTCAGGGTTAACTATGAGGGACTGTTTTGGGTATTTTGGGGTTTTAACTTCACATGTTTGACCAGGGTTGACTTTTTCACCAATGGTTGAGTAGAGTTGACTTTTTGATCCTTCTTGCTATCAAATCACCGGCTCTTGTACACTCTTCCGTTCTCGTGTCCGTGTTTGTCCGGTTTTGACCGTTTTCTTGTGATATTTGCATTATCCGTACCTACACATTCACAAACAACAAAATACACCAATACAAGCATATTTTTGTATATTTTAATCATTTAAGGGCCATTTTTGATATAGAAAGGATATGTGATTTCTCACATATCAACGATCCATAAAGTGATAATCTTGTTAGTTGGGGAAGTCTTATATGCATCTTATGAATATCATGTGAGTTTGGCGGACACATCTTTTAATATCTAAAAATATCACCAATCACTCAGATTTGTCTTAGTTCAACAATATTCCCATATTGTTGATCGACAACGGACTAATTTAGAATAATAAATATTATTCACGGATTAAACATGCAAATATAGGACACAATTTATATTAAATATAACAACATACCAAGTATCATTATCATTAAATAAAAATTGTCTTAACATCCCTTATCCAAATACTAAATAGGTCAAATGCACGATAATTCTAGTTGATGAATCATGCCTCAAGATACGACAATCGTACTTGTTGATAAGGCATAGATTTTATTAAATCCAACTAGCTTTTGATCTTTCAAAATTTTGAGAATACTTATTTCAAGAATTCATTTAGTGAAGTTCTTGAATATCTATGATGATTGTTTGTTCGTGTACATATATATATCTTGACATTGACACATTATCTTCCATAAGGTGTGTGACATCATCAAACACCTATTGGAGACAATCATCTTCACAGCTTCTAAAAGTGTAAGCATTCTTATTCATTAATGTATAACGCAACTATGCTCTCAGTTGAGCACAATTAGTCCACATGGTCACCATCAAAGATGAAATCCTACCATGACTAGTATTGAGTGTCATCTTAATTAAATTAGCATCATTGTATACAAACAACACCATGCGTTTATCTAAAATCCGTAAACAATGAATACTCTATTAATAATGTTTGGCACCTCATGAACTCCAAGTTCATTAGTTTATTCTAGTTGCACAATAAATTGTTACAATATACATCCTTAGATTTTTCATTACTAGGGACAAATCCATAATCTAGGAATGAATTCCCAATTCCAAACATATTCCACTAAAATATTCAATTCAATAATTATCTAATAACTTTCGATTAAATACCAATGTTATCAAATCATCTTGCATGATACAATTATTCCTCTACACAATATAATGAATCTTTTAGTCCGACTTAAGATTTCATTCATGTTCTATCTTATCAAAAGATATGTATCCATTGAGACTTTCTAAATGGTATACCATGTTGTGTTAGACTTATATACCACATATGTTTATAACAATAAACATATATTTCAAGGTTGTATGTTTTGTTTCCTAAATCTTTCAAGTGATGGAAAACTAAACATAATACTCCCACTAGCTTTTAGAAATACTCAAGAGTTATCTTAATTATAATTAAATTTAAATCAAGCAAGTGATTTATTTAACAATAAACTTAAGATTCCTCTCCTAGATGCTTGCAATAATCCATACTTGGATTCTTGCCGTTTGTACACTTTATAAAGATTATATGAATTCACAAACTCCTTTGATTACTCATCGTCCTCGCAATAGTATTCATCCAAGGAAGAGTTTTAAATTCCATTGCCATATTTCATCTATATGAACACTAGTATGACAATCAACCATCTTTATATAATTAATGCGCATAGAAAGAATATTTAATCACATTCAATTGCTTGAGTATGATTAAAAATCTTATCATAATGCGTGCATTAAATATGTATACAACATTGTGCTTATGGGTTTAAGACAAAGAAACAAACCACTTAGGTTTTTCTTTTCTTTGAAAAAACTCATTTTAACTTCACAATCTAACCATTTGGTTAAAGATCAATCTAGTTCCAAAATTTATTATCTTTATGGACATCATCTTAACATTCATAGTTTGAGTCATTTACCAAATTCAATATTCGACAATGCATCTTTATGGTTAATAGGTTCACCATGATCTTGCGACTCACATTCCTCAACATTGATATAAAATATATCAATCAAGTATTTGAGGTATCCTTACGGATCTATGAACGAGAATTATATCTATGAGGTTTTACATTTACATGTTCAACCTCAGTATGATATTCACTAGTGTGTTTAGAAGGTAATGTATTTTGTATTTGTATCTCTTCCAGATCTAAAAAAACGCCCCCACTTGCTTTTTTGTAATTAGAGACTATTCTATAATTACTTAGCATGTAGAGTAACAATAATTTGTTCTCTTTCAGGACATTACAAGATACATCGACAGTTCTTGAGTTTAGTTTGTTAATATCATTTTTCATAAGAATTTTAACAAATTCAGAACTTCAATTTTAAGACCTTATGTGAATTATCACATTCCATGATGGTGTCTTACTAACCTTCTAGGTTGGAGTCTTATTGAGTATATACAAGACATAATCAATTTTCAAACCTTAACATATTTGGAGGTAAAATATTTAAGTTATCAAAATCAAATGATTCCAAAAGAATTTGATTTAACACTCTAGACATACCATAAAATGTGATATTCTATGAGTAATTGGATTGTGAGACTATACAACAATCTCTTAAATAACTTAATACTCATTAGGTTACATACTTATCAATTGTGTCAAACCAAATTGAATATGTAGTAAAAAAACCTATTGCATGCTGTAATGTATACATATTTAACTAGTTCAGGAACTCTATGTACATATCTTTACAAAAGATATAACATGTTAACTATACATTATTTAGTCTTTGAGCAATTCAAGGACTCCATGTTCATGTCATAACAAGAAGACATAATATACTTTATGTTATAAGTCTTTCAACAATTAAGGACTTCATGTTTATTACTTTACAATAAACATAAACATATTTAACTAAAGTAATTCTGAACGCCGACTCTTGGATTCAATAGTAATATCAAGTTAAACGAGTTTTCTTCATTATTTGGGACATTCCAAGAGCACATAAACATTTTACTTGAAGTAGTCTTTAATTCATATCTTGAAATATGTTCTAAATAGGGCAATAACTCCTAGTAGAATATTAGTACTTACCTTACGGTCAAGAGAAACTTTAATCATATTGTTATTGTCATGTGTTGTACCTTGCACACAATAAAGATTTTCCCCCTTGTGCATGGCACAACATCACACATGTAGTCAAACAACTCGACGTTCGTTTGTTTATGTGGAAAATATGACAGTGTCACATATATTAGCATTAGAAGTAGATATAAAGCCAAATTGTTTAATAAGGAATAGTGCACGACTATCCTTAAAACCACGAGTGTTTATAGTTGGAAAATAATGTATTATCTCAAGACAAGCAAGAAATAATCTGGGTTACTAACAAGATAATTAAGCTTGTAGCTCCCACTGAATTGGACAATATTACGCGAATGTCTTGTTCAGTAATAAATCACAATGTTCTCACTCGATTTGACAACATTGCAAGTGTTACATAACCCGGGAAAACAAAGAGTGGTCTATTTATTTTCCTACTTCCTTTGAAATCCTACTAGTAGCATTGTACTTAGGTTTCAAAAGCTTTACAATGTAGATGAGAGACTATCCATCAATGCTATTTTTTAACTTAAAAATTAGGCATGTAATTTCCTCCTTAACCGTCCTACAATTCCACAAAGGTATGTAGCATATATATTGGGTTAAAGCAAACAATTAGATAAATCATGCTAGTTTTCCTTTACCACTTTTGCGGTAATATTGGTATTTTCTAATCAAGAACTCATAAAGTATCTTAAATCAAGATGTTATCGTTTGCTAGCTCTAAGAACATGTTCTCTAGTTATCCAAATATCTTATATGTTTTAAAGTATTCACCACCGAATAAGGGTGATGAAATCTATATGAAAATATAAGTTATGCAATCTACTTAACCATGTAAGTTTGCTATGAGTTTTATTAAAATTAAGACAATTCTTTCATTCCTATTCTAACTTTTTCGAGCAAGAAAAAATGATAGAAACGAGTCTCCCTTTTTCTTACAAGGAAAAGAGGCTCGGTTTGTCTTCTTCAAGTAAGAAACAACCATCGTTTACGATTTAATGTTGCAATAATACAATTAAAGAATCACAAAATTCAATTTTAGTATTTTCGATAATACTCCTTATAGAAAATTAACAACCCATGTTTAACTATATAAACAATTTATTTTCTAAAGGCTAGGATCCTACTTGACATACCACCATCACATAAGTTGATCTGCTAGCAATGGTGTACCCCCAGAGCAATTCCTAGAACATTATGGGACTTACTTTATTTCACTAATAAACAAGTAAACATGTTTCATCCCGTCTATGACTCGAGCTTAAGGTCTCACCAACTTAGTTCGATTAAGTCGCCCAATCAAAAACTGTGATTATGTAACACCAACGTCTCACGAAAAGTGTATAGTCACCTTGGGTTGCAATCTACATATGTCTCACGTGATGTAAAAGGCAATTGCAAGTGTTCTTACAAATTGGATGGCAACAACTTATTTAAAAAAGAGTATTTATATTGTCATGACAAATATGTACAAAGAAGCATGCATACATTTTCGTATCATAAATTTTAATAAAAGCTTTACTCCATTAAGTTACTTATTACGGTGTATCACTTAATTTTTAATACCACCTTGTGTATAAATTAGTGATAATACACCTTAAAACAAATTGACTATTCAATCGTGTTTTCAAATCTAAATAATTCTAATTTTATCACGGGAAAAGATTAAAGAATTATTAAAAACCATTCAAACCCTATACCATTCGCACTTCCTAATTAATTGCAAGATATCAGGGATATTATAGAGTATGATACCTCGAACCTTTAGTGATATGCCTTGCAAATAAATAGTACTTTTGCAAATTTCGTTATTGATAAAATGTTAACTCTTTAATTTAGAAAACACATTAATAGTCTATAATAAATTTTATTTCATAATTTATTAGTCATGTTTATATTTTTCTTTTTAAAAAAAAACCTTTTTGTTTTTACACAAGTCAATAACTTATAAAAACAAACAATAAATATAAACAACTAATACACATAACATTGATTTAAACACTTAACAATTAACACATGCAAATCATATCACGATGATTACCACAAAAATATGTATATATTCACATAAGGCTCCCTTTTCCAATGAATCAGGCCAAATACAACGATATAATTGATTGCGTAAGACTTATACACATACCACATAGCACATAAAAGTTGATTGACAATTTCAGTCGACTTCAGGCCCCGACATGATATAGCTAGGGTCTTCCCTAGCTTTTGTAGTAAACTACAAAGTTTTAGCCTACTGAGTCGGGGATCTACCATAAAAATTTCAGAATTGTTCGACTTAATATGAATATATTACGAATTGTTTAGTGACATGGTGTCAAACAATCCGAAAAACTAAAAAAAACTCAACCTTTTATATCTATTATAGTTTTAATCATGGATTTTCATGACGAACAATTAACAATTAATCAAGATCACATATATCATATGTCTATCCATGATAAACTTGCATGTGTTTATCACGTATAACCCATTAACAATTAATTACTAGAAAACCAATCAAATAACAAATTAAATTATCGAATTTTAACACATAAAATTTCATACAACCTAGGGTTTCGTCTAATTAATTTTAACATCAATAAAGATCCAATCTTTATAGCAAAAAACCGCCCAAAGGGCATACAAAATGATCAAGAACTCTAATTTGTCAAAATTTACAATCTTTGTAACTACAAATTTTACACGATGGCTCGTGATGCCACTGTTGAATTTTATGATCTAATTAGCCTTTAACTAACACGAGTACGCAACGTAAATAATAAATCACTTATAGAATAAGTAATCAACAAAGGTCTCAAGAAGCGTGCACCTTTTAGCAATAAATAAACACCCTTCTTGAATATACACGTATGTATAAATCTAATACGCGAAAACTACGAGGATCAAAATATAATCCATCTATGTCAACACACACAATACGTTCGTAGCAAACAATTAAGTATGCTAGTACTAGTAGTGATAAAGCAAACCAAACCACCACGTTCTCTAAGAAATCAACGTTTGAAACCCTTTGTGGTTTCTTTGGGTCGAACCCACAACAAGGGAGAGGGGGGATTTTTAAGGATCTCTTGATTTTTCACTTCATTCAATAATGATCCTTAAGCCATTCTTATATAGGCAAACAACTTGACTTGCAAGTTAGGTATTTGAATATGTCAAAGTGTTACAAACATTTAATGTTGAAACCACCCATTTGATAGGTCAAAGTGGTTAGAAACACTTAATGTTGAAACCGCCCATTTAATCTAACGCTCATTTCTCCGCTATTGCATATAGACCCTTCTGGTTAACATTTAATGTCTATTGTCGATTCCCGTTAAATATATAAATATTTAACGCTCAGTTAGCTTTATCACTAAATATATTACATTTAATATATTCACTATAATTGTTTTACGTATTAACGTGTGCGTCCCCATAGGCTTGAATAAAATTTCCGGACATATATTATTTTACGTGTACACATTCCAACAAATATATGGTGAATCATCGTGCTAGGAATGAAGATATAACAATGTAGGTGACAAATTTGATATGGATCAAAAAAATGAGAATGATAGAGATGGTCTTTTAAAAGGACATTCTTGTCTCTCAGTTGAGCTGTGCTTTGTGGATTTTTTGATTCCCTCCCCACCAAAGGAATTTATAGACCCTCCAATCATAGCATTTTAATTTCAATTCCTCGTACCTTTTTTCTAACCAAACACAAATATTCAAAGAATTTAATTTTAAAATCCTCTTAGTTCTCTTAAAATTTCCCTAACTAAACAACACCTTAGTCAAATAAAAATCATCCCTCCCCTCTTGAGCCTATTCGGCTGAACATAAACCAAGGAGAAATCCATGGTTTCCTTTGGCTTGAATCTTGTGTTTGTTTTTAGTTGTTTGTTAAGTAACATACAAGATTGTAATATCGAATTAAGCACCCAACGATTTCATTAAAAGAGTTAGTGTGGATACGATTAGAGATTGGATCATTTTGATTTGGCTAGTGTTCGGGTTTAGGTATTGTTGTATTGATCACATAAATTAGGGTTCCGGGGATCAAAGGTGTTCATACGATATCAATGTAAGCATCATTTATGTTTATGTTATTGTTAATGTATTATTAACGTTGTTAATAATAATTAAATATATATGTTTGAAATCCATTATGGTGTATTTATTTTTGTTTATATATCCGAGAATTATAATAGATAATTTTCTTTGATTGATTTTAGATTACAACAAGATCTTTTATTTTCTTATGCTAAATTGTTTATGATTAGTCCTTCCGCATACTAGACTATTGTTGTTGGTCAAAATTTTAAGCATACATACATGTTTTGTTGTGTCAGTTCCCCATTAAAATGTCATGGTGATTCTTATATAGGAATAAAGTAATTGATGTTTGGATTACTAAATAGGATAGCCGCGAAGTTGAGGTAAGTAACATGGTCATAATTTGTGTTAAAGCCTTATCATAATGTTATTTATTAAATTGTATTGTTAATGTGTATAAGGAGCTTGTTATAGTTTAGCTTAGATCCAATGCTAATGCTAAAGGTAGCTAGGTAATTGACTATCTAAGCTATGTATAGGTCTAACCTTTGGTTGGACGTTTTGTTTTTATAATTGCTCCTATACGTGTTATAACTTAGTTAGTGTGTATCTAAGTAAGGTTTATCCGTGAAAATAGATTATGTGTTATAGTGTTATGCCATTTAGTTACTAAACGTTCATGCTTACATGTTATAGTTGATATTTTTGTAGGCTGAAGTAGAATAGATAAGGGTAATGACAAAGCTTGAAGATGGAAGCTCATGGTGTAGAAGCTTATTTGTCATATTGTGCCTAGTGGGAAAATAAAATATCTTAACCATGCTTAAACGAGCTTGAACCTCTAAGTTTTATGTAGAAATGTTGCAAATGATGTTTTCAAATGTGTTATGTCTAGATTTGGTAGTCTTATGTATGTATAAATATTTTAAAACTATGTTTGTAATGTGGGTTGAATTGGGGTATTTGGTATAACCCCCACTTTTAGTAAACCTTAGTTCTGCACGTCTAAATATCAAAACTCTGCATTTTTATAATATATATGATGTTTGGAACATATCTAGAAAGTTTCAAAAAATATCGATTTCTCTAAGTAGGTTTCTCGAAAATTGTAGTGTTGACATTGAGACTATTTTAACCGCGCGTCAGAAGCAATCTGATCGGCGGTTGGAGTCTCTCATCGCCGGTTAAAGGGCCATCAATTTTATTAAATTTCTATAAGATTTTGGGGCGTTTCAAATTTTTTGTATCCATCAAAGGAGGTTCCAGATGTTATGTTTCATTTATCGATGACTTCACTAGTTATACTTGAGTTTATCTGATAAATTAAGCGTAGGTCTAATTTTCTTACAGTTTTCAAAGAATTTAATGCTCAACATTCGATAGTTATAAAAAGCTTTCATTGTGATTTAGGGGTTGAATACACTACTAATAATTTCATTGGTTTACATAAATTGGACGGGGCTATATATTAGACGTTTTGTACGAACACTCCTCAATAAAATGGTGTTGCTGAAAAGAAGCATCGTCATCGTGTAGAGAAAACTATATCTTTTTTGTCGTCCGCTGATGTTCCAAGTGTGTTTCGGAGAGAAGCGGTTCTTACAACCACATATATGATTAATATAATCCCAACTGCACATAATTTTGGTTGATCTCCTTTTGAAAAGTTATATGGAACTTTGTCTGGTTATTCTTCATTGAATGTCTCCGGTTGTACCTGTTTTGTCCTAGAAGCACATGTTGAGTGTAGAAAGTATCTTCGAGATCCACTTTATGTGTGATCTGGGTTATGGTATTATTCAAAAGGGGCATCGTTGCTATGATCCAGTCTAATCAAAAGTTGTATACATCTCTCCATGTTGACTTTTTAAAGCACACTCCATACTACTTTATTCTTGCAAGTTCATATAATTTGACACAATCTAAAGTCATAAAAATTGATCTATTTGAAGAACCTACACCTATTGTGTCACCTATAATACAAACAATCTCATAACCCACCACTAATGAAACACCACTATTATGAGATACACCCCCAGAAGCCATCTCTACTACTGAAATACCACCAATTACAGTTTCCAAGGCTACACCAAGCGTTACTCAACCTCATCCTACGATTACCCACTTATCTTATGAGATTGCGGTAGTCCTCCTGCAAATGTTTGACCCACACATAATCGTAAGTCTAATAAAATTGATTTTGTTTAGTCTTGTTATTCTAGTTCGTTTACTTCTTTTGTTGCTTATGTACACATTATTCATTAGCTAGTGTCGTATACGAAATATGTTTGTGATCCACTTTGGCAGGGTGCTGGTGCCTTTGCCAGGACGCAAACATACTATTGGCTTTGTTGGGTCTATAAGATTAAAACCAAATTTGATGGGTCTGTTGAAAGATATAAAGGCTCGATTTGTTGCTAAAGATTACTCTCAAGAGTATGACATTGATTATGAAGAAACATTTTCTCGTATTACAAAAATGACAACTGTTCAAACTTTGATTGAAGTGGCGTCTAGTTGTCAATATAAATGATCTTAAATGGATGTCAAGAATGCCTTCTTGAATGGTGACCTAAATGATGAAGTTTATATGGAACCACCTCATGGTGTTCCTCATCAGTCAAGTGAAGTTTGCAAGCTCCAAAAAGCTCTTTATAAACTCAAACATGCAACACATGATTGGTATGAGAAGCTCTCCACAATTGTTACTTCTTTTAGATTTATCTCTAGCCATCATGATTCTAGATTATTTGTTAAACGTTCAACTCGTGGACATATTATGTTGTCCTTATATGTTGATGATATGATTATTACTGGAGATGATTATGATGGAATTGAATTGTTGAATGCAGAGTTGTCCGATCGGTTTGCTATGAAATATTTGGGGTTACTACGCTATTTTCTTGGTATAGAGGTTGCTTCATCACCGAGAGGTTATCTTATGTCTCAGTCTAAGTATATTTTTGATTTGTTTGATTGTGCAAGAATGACACATAACAAGATTTTCAACATTCCTCTTGATGCTAAAGTAAAATATACCCCTAGAGATGGTGATCCTTAATCTTATTTTAGTTTATATCATACTATTGTTGGGAGTTTGGTTTATCTTACATCAAATCGACTAGGCATTTAGTTGTTGTCCTACATATTATTTGGTATCTTTGACGTACTTAGATTTGAGACAAGATTATTTCCTTCCACGTCATCTTTAGACTTGCGTGCTTATTGGATGGTGATTGGGATAGTGATTATGTTACTCGCAAGTCTACAACTGGGGTTTATGTTTTTCTTGGAGATTTACTTATCTCGTTAAAGAGTAAGAAACAAAATGTTCTTTCAAGATCTTCTATTGAAGCTGAGTATCATGCCATGATTGTAACTACTACTCCATTATATTGTGCTAATCGTAGTGCTATTTAGATTGCGCGTAACACATTTTTCATGAAAGGACCAAATATATAGAGATTGATTTTCATTTCACTCGTTGCCATCTTCAGGTAGGCACCATTTCTTTACCATTTGTTTCATCTGCTTTACAGATTGCTAATATATTTACCAAGCCTCATTGTGGCCCGTATTTTCATTTTCTATCTAACAAACTCTAAATGTTCCTCGCTGCAGCATTGTGAGTTTGAGGAGGGATGTCAGTTAATAAGGTCAGCCCGCTTGTGTCGGCCCATTAGTCTGTCTAGCATTAAGGTGTCGTCCCTTTATTTTGTGCATTTTTTACATAGCTTGTACATACTTTTCATTTATCAAGTTATATAAATGTTTGTTCACTATTCGACTTCTACATAGATATCTAAGGCTTTCTATATGTATATCGCACACAATCTATGACTCGTACGCTCTCTAGTCAATCGGAGAAAAACTCAATCATTAAGAGAGACATCTAACTCATGACTGTATTATAAAACTATACATTCACCGGGAGTGCCAGGTGAAAATGTTTTATGCTACCCGCCTGACCGACCTAACCCTACCTACCCAGAGCATTAAATGCAAACCGCCTAATAATTAAATACAACCCGTTCCTTATTAACTCGTTGTGTATAGTGCGTGCTTATTCACAATCTACTAACACATTGATAACACATTCATCTGCCACAAACACACTCAGAACACACTCATCTACCATAAACATAACACTTTATCTCTCGTGCTCTCTCTCTAAAACCGATCAAAAAATTGGTTTCACTCTCTCTCTCTCTGACTGCATGTTGGGTTAGGTGACATTACCATGGTGGTTACGTTGGGTTCTTGCGGCTGATTATACTATGTGTTGATTTGTTGTATGGTTGGGCTCTTGATTGTTTGTATGGTTGGGTTCCTGACATTAAGAATCGTCTGCGAACATACAAAAATGTATAAATTGTTTATATAAAAGTTAAAAAAACAAAAAAAAATTGTTTAGAATTTTCTTTCAATTTTTGGGGTGTTTGGAATTAGGGGTTGATTATTAATTAGGGGTTTTGTTGGAATTATGGGTCGGTTTCGTTAGAATTAGGGTTGGATTGTGATACATTTTTACTGAAATTGGGTGTTTGGAACTAGGGGTTGGCTATAATCTGTGGCTTATGTTGGAATTAGACGTCACACATTTGTTACTGAATGTTTGGCATGTGTTTGGGTTGTGCTGTACTATTGCTTATGTGGTTTGCGTGTTTGCGGATGATGATGAGGGAAAGCGACCCGTATCTTGGCGAGGCATCACGAAGCCGTGTTTGCAGCCATGGCGTGTCACATACCCTTACATCCGGTTCCCAACTCGCAAGGCTGAACTAAACGAAATATGTTGTTACAGTAATTTGTGTCTTACTAAATGGTGTTTTATACAATGTTATTAGGGTGAAAGCGACCTGTATCTTGGCGATGCATCACAAATTCATGTTTGCAGCCATGGCGGGTCGGCTACCTATAAATCTGAACTTAACGGTTTCTTCAGGCTTATACACAATCATATTGGCACTTTTGACAACCGCAAAACACTATAGATATTGTACATATTACTGTTCATATAGACACAAATTACAGGAGGGAAGATGCTGAAACATAGTAGGTACTTATGAGGTGTCATAGCTTTAAATGCTATCTTGGTGCAGTTGTTGTAGTTGTACTGAGAGCGTCTTAGTTCTATGCCAAACGATTATTTATGAATTGGTTCCAACAAGCAATCCCAAACACCCTCATATTAGCTTTTAGATGCAACCGGTATTAAATCATATGGCCAGATGTGATGATCTATCCTTATTCATCTGAGTCTTCAAGGGGTGTTTGGGATTGCTTATTAATCTACTTTATAGCGTTTTGATATGTCAGACAAGCAGTTTTGAGACTTCCGATAAGTGGACTGCTAATGATTATTAATATTCTGCTTATTTAAGGGTGAAAAAAGGTGTTTGGGCGTTGTAGGTATTCCCTCTTTGTTCTGATACATTCAAAGGGTTGCCTATAATATGTGGGTTTTGTTGGAATTAGGGGTTGGTAGAGCCACACGTATCTTGGCGGCGCATCACGGATTCGTGTTTGCAGCCATGGCGGGTCGGATACCCCTTTATCCGGTTCCAGAGTCGCATATATGAGGTAAACAGTTTCTTTAACCTTATATACAATCTTTATGGGGCATGCGTTTGTGGCAAATGAGCGTGTTTGTGGCAGATGAATGTGTTATCAGTGTGTTAGTGAATTGTGAATAAGCAGGCATTGCACATAAGACTGTTCATACAGACACAAATTATTGTAGCGACATTATTATATTAATTTTGAAAACCGTATCGGGCACACAAAAAATCAGGCCAGCTGGTAACAAATTTGGTTATGGTATCTTTTGTTCTTGGATTACCGATTATTTATGAGGCATATTCAGTGTGGTTTTATTTTTGGTTGAGGCATATGGGCTAATGATGTTTCGCCTGTGTTTTGTATATTTTATATAATTATCATACCATATAAGTACGACGAGGATGAATATTTACTGTTTATTGTGTGTGGCTAATACACATCCATATTTTGGCTTGGCAGTTACACCGAGAGCAGCCATATCGGGTGTTTGGTGCCGCCGCGTATACGTAAATTTGAGCCAGTGGTCACTTAAAACAATGGATTGACTTACTTTTGATAGAAAACATACAAAACCCGGGCGCACTGTTTGGAACCCATTAAAATTTTAGTTCAGGGCTGCTGTTGATGGCTATTATGGGTATACTATTTTCAGCAGTACTTCATTTTACTTACACAGAAGTCCATTTCAGGAAGTCAAGAGTTGACTATTTCCAGCCGTACTTCATGTTTCAACCAAGTAGCCTGTAGGCAATAGAGTTTGGATGCAATTTTGTTGTTAAAAAGCGAAAGCCCTCGCCTAAGAGAGAGCTCTTTTGATTTATCATATAATTTTCTTTTTCATATACATCTGAATAGTAACTTTAAAGTTTTAGTTACATGTTTGTTATCCATTCTAATATGATGACATTGAGCATCCCAATCATGATATCTTGCAAAGCATATTTCAAATGCCAAACAGAAATGACAATAGTGCTCACGGCTAACCCAAAACGACGTTCGCTAACCATCCCGCAGTGGAGCGCGGGCAAACCTACTCGTTTCATACAAAATTACAAAAATTTAAGAAAAGAATTAACTTGGTTATGTGTTGATCCCACTTGAATAGATCTTGCTCAGCTTGTTTAAGGCTTAGTTGTATTGAATAAATCAAATACAACTATGGTAGAAACTTTGATTTGAATATATCAAAGACTATGCGGAATCTAGTCTATGACACAAAGAAGAATTCTTTATAAAATAGTAACACAAAATCAATAATGAAACAGATTACCAAACTTTCAGCCTCAATATAAAACGAACACTTTTAATAGTGTTAGGGTTTACAAAAACCTTGAAGCTACGAATAACACTTTTCTAGATATATAACTCTATGCCTTAGGACCTCCTTTTATATACCAAGGAGTCCTAACTGGCTTACAATATTTTCCTAAGTTATCGTGATCTTCTAAACATATAACTTATACGTATCTTTTACAAAAATATCTCATACTTATCCCGTAAGTAATCTTGATAAACAATCTTCATCTTTATCCTTTCTCTTGTCTTTATCTTTCTGGCAGTAAAAACTCTTTTAGCAGTTGTAATATTTCAGCAGTTGTAACCAGCAGCATTAACTTTTATACCAGCAGCATTAACTTTTATACCAGCAGCACTAACTGTGTACAAATAGTAGTAACTATTTAAAATATTTTCTTCATTCTTCATCAGCAGTATTAAGTTACACTAGCAGTACTAACTTTATGCTCACAGTTGTAACTTTACTCAAGCAGTACTAACATATACTAGCAGTATTAAGTTACACTAACAGTAGTAACGTTTATACTAGCAGTATTAACTACTTAGTAGTATTTCTTTCAAGTCTCTGAGCAGTCTTAACTTCCATTAGCAGTAGTAATATATACTAGCAGTAGTAACTCTAACCTTAGCAATATTAACTCCAAGATCATCATGAAGCCTTTTGATCCCAACAACATAAGATACCCCAATGGAAATGGGAACAAATAAAAATGGACTTCCTCACCAAGCTACCTAAGACGTCAAATGGTTATGATACCATTTGGGTGATCGTTCGTCGTCTCACCAAGTCCGCCCATTTCTTACCTATTAAGGAGACAAATAAAAGAGAGAAACTGACTAGGTTATACTTGAAAGAAGTAGTTTTGAGACACGAAGTGCCAGTGTCGATTATCTCTGACCGAGATAGCCTATTTATAGCTAGGTTTTGGCAGTCACTCTAGAGAGCTTTGGGAACTCGTCTAGACATGAGCACTGCATACCACCCTTAGACTGATGGCCAAAGTAAAAGAACCATACAAACGTTAGAAGACATATTACGTGCATGCGTGATTAATTTTAGAAATGGTTGGGATACCCATTTACCCCTGGCTGAATTTTTGTACAACAACAGTTACCACACCAGCATTAAGGCTGCATCCTTTGAGGCACTTTACAGTCGAAAGTGTCGTTCACCTGTCTGCTGGACCGAGGTTGGTGACAGTCAATTCATTGGTCTAGATATCATACATAAATTCATTGAGAAGATCATTCAAATTTGGAACAAAATTCAAGATGCTCGTGATCGACAGAAGAGTTACAGCGATATGAGGCGTAAACCTCTAGAATTTCAAGTTGGAGATAAGGTTATGTTGAAGGTCTTGCCATGGAAAGGCGTGATACATTTTAGCAAACGAGGAAAGTTCAACCCGAGATGTATCAAACAATTTAAGTTTTTAGCTAAGGTTGGTCTTGTAGCTTACCAAATCGAGCTTCCACTAGAACTAAGCTGTGTTCACAACATGTTCCATGTATCAAATGACTTAAGCTTATTTTTGGAGTTAGCCACACAATGGATGATTTTCTAGCATCTTTTAATGATTTTTGCAGGATTAGTGGTACAGTTCTGAGTTTAGAACTTTAGTCGTATTTATAAGCATCTTAAGAGTAGTTTGGATAGTAGATCCATTGGAACTTTTTGTAGATAAGACATTAACTTAAACTCAGCAAGTTGAATCGACTCTAGAGGGTAAATAACGAAAGAGATATGACTAAAACAAGATAGGTAAAGTTTTCCAAAACATTTATGCTTTAAAATTCGTGTCTTATAGTGCATCTTTAGGTGTCTAAAACTTAGTTTCTTTGTATGGGGTCATGATTTCTTGAAAGTAGCCATTTTTTATATTTAATCTAAGCTTTTAATGAACAAAAAAATATAAGAAACGAAGGAGTTATGGCCGATTTAAGTCGTTATTTAAATTCCGAACAACAACTATAATAAAGAGTTTTTGGAACTAAAAATGTGTTTTACTTGTTTTTCCTAAATAAGTTGACTTGTGAAACTTTATAAAGCTTTGCTACAAGCATATAGAGGAGATAAAATTTCATAAAACTCATACGCATATACCTTATCTTGCTTTGTAAACCTAAAGCGCACTATTATTGCATTAGGTCGCGATTATGATACTTTCATACTCGTACTCGTTCTACCATATCTTTTGTATCACCACTTGTTTGAGGTGAGTTTCATAGCCCCATTTATTCGTTTTATAATTGTTTTGAAATACTTAGGGTGAGATACATTTCTTGCTTTTAACTATGGACACAAGTAGCTTTAAACTATTATGAAGTAGCCTAAGTACCCGTTAACCCACGTATGCCCACCATCATGAACCGTTAATTAGTGCGTGTAAGCACGGATGATGTAAATAGATGTATTGGGATTGACATCTTCATCTGGGTAAGTAGCGCTTACTTGACCGACTATCCTGGTCAAACAGACGTATACCATTTGGGGAACTCTAGGTGGTCTTAGGTTAGAAACCAATCGGGAAACAACTTATAACAACTTGAACTCTTGTTAAGGCTTTGGTGTCATGAGCATAGTGCAATCGTAATTATTTTTCTATGACATTGTATCCGTTATAATGGTCATACACTTGAAATCTTGTGGTCCACACTTATAAATTTACTTGAACCTACGAACTCACCAATATTATTGTTGACGTTTTTAGCATGTATTCTCAGGTCCTTAACTAGCATGTTGCATTGCTAG
>BQNB010105388.1:9489-23614 GCA_026074375.1 Tanacetum coccineum
AATATGGAACTTTAAAATGGGTCGAAATGAGAAAAAAACAAAGTGTATGCGGGTTAAATTAGGGCTCATTAGGGTTTTTAAGGTTGCATTTCGTGTATACTTGTTTAATAATGATGGATTAATGATTATAAGACTTGTATTAAGAGTTATTAACAAGATTTGATAGGTGGTTTGGGTTTAAAATAGGCGAAAATTAGTAAACGGGTCAAAAGTTCAAATTAGGGTTTAATTAGGGCTTTCTAGATTTAATTCTTGTACATTGTTGTTAAAATGGTGAAATGATGATGGAATGTGATTTGTAATGTTGTAATTTATGTCATTACAACTTATTTGAGTATTGGTTTAGGTTTACAATGGATAAAAACAAAGAAACGGATCATGGTTTAGAAACTAGCTCGGTTTAGGGTTTCTAACTTGGATTTCTTGTAATTTCATGAGATGAGAATGAATATTGATTGAAAATGAAGTATATGACTTGCTTGTAACTTGTACTTAATAGATTTTACATGATTCCTTAGAAAACAGAGGTAAAATGGTTATTTTAGATATCATGCATTAATGACTTATACATTATGCTTTAAAGGACTTGTACCTTATTTTAAAGAAACGTATATTCAAATGATATGTTATATTACTTATACATATACTTTAGTAGCTTGTGTATTCACTTTAGATATTAAGTTTACATGGAATTAGGGTTTTAGAGGTATACGATAACAGTTTAAAGCCTGTCTTGATATAACGTTGCAAATGGTACATTATATGAGTAATGTACTTTGCAAAAAGGATATGATGATATTGACTTGACATGTTATGATGTTTGCTTGACATATAAATAGATATAGATGGCATAGGTAGGTTGCGTGAGCTTGTCTACTTTGGTTATGCAAGTTACATTGCATATTGAGATATTGACAATGCAAGTAATGTAATAAAGCGAAAAATTTCCCGTACAATTGTAATCATAGTAAAATAGGTTGATTTTGAATTTGATGAAAATTCTTGGGTTGTTATAGTCTCCACCCCTTACAGAAATCTCATCCCGAGATTTAGTCAAATTGTCAGAGAGATGTCAAGGAATGATTATGAATTGTAAGAGAGTTGCTAATCATGTGGGATATAGATTTAGAAATGAACAGATGATGAAGGTAATAATGACAATAATTAAGTGAAGAAAAGGGATTATTTGTACAAACGGATTGGAAGAAACTTGTTTATACGTATGCTATATACTTAAGCCTACTTATTTATAATTTGTCACTTACAAAGAGAAGCGTCTAAATCCTTGTAACTGAGAATTTATAAATTCATAGTTCGGAGATTTATAATTTCCTTATTCAAATGAAGAAGCGTCCTAATTCATTTCAATAAGATGATCATAAATCGTCTTACCTAAGCATAAAACATGATAATGAAACGGTAAGGTGTAGAAAATGATATGATCATGAAAGGTAAGATAAATATGGAATTGACAAACGATGTTGAGTTTTGATATCACTAGATAATAAGATGTAACAGAATCATCACTTTATTATTCTATGGATAACTTTATATATGAAACTTTTAAAAGAGTTGACACTTATACTACGTGTCTCATCGTAGGATAGAAGCAACAAATAACAAGGATTGTAGCTTGATGTTTGGGGTTTTCAAACTTATGAAGTGTATTTTAGAAGATTCTGGTGATGAATTTGAATATCTTCGAGAGTTGTTTCTAGAGTAGAAAAGTATACTTGTCTCTAAGTACGCCTTCCCGTGGTCTTGTTGTTTGCTTTTGAGCACTAATTCGCATAATGTCCTTTCTTTCCATATGCATTACAAGTTATGGATACCGATTGTGGGTTGTTTCTAGTGGTTGGTCTTTTGTTTCTGCAGTTCTTGGTCAGATGACCTATCTTGTTGCAAGTTTGACACTTGACAGTGTAAGGACCTATGTGATGTAGGGTGCATCTTTCACACAAGGGATGATTCCCAGTATATCCATTGGCGGTAGCATAAGTCCCGAAGGTTTCTTGCCTTCTATTCTGTTGTTGGTCGTAATCATTGTTACGGTTGTTGTTGTTATAGTTATTCTGATAGTTGTTGTTGTTGATGATGTTTCCCTTATCCTTAAGCTTTCGTTTAAGATCATTGATTTCTTGCACATAATCATGCTTTATTATCTGATCCATTAACCTCTAGGCTATGTTGGTGGCTTCCTCCAAAGTCTGAGGCTTCGAGGCAGTAACATTTCCTTCAATACTTCTGGGTAATCCACTAATGAAGACTTCTATAAGTTTCTTGGTGTTTGGTACCATGTTTGGGCATAAGACGGTTAATTCCTAGAATCTCCTAATGTAAGTCTTAAGATCATTTCCTTTCACGACCAAGTTGTAAAATTCGTCTTCCATTTTCTTGACTTCAGTTCGTGGGCAATATTTATTGGTTAAGAGTCTTTTCAATTCGGTCCAGGTGATTTGATTGGCTTGATCTATTCCAATAGGTTGAGCGTATGAATTCCACCAGGATAGGGCATCATTGGTTAAAGTACTGGTAGCAAATGTCACTTTGTTTTCCTCGGCACAGTTGCTACGAGAAAATACCGATTCAGTCCGCTCAAACCAGCGAATGAGGCCAACTGCTCCTTCCGTACCATTGAAGTAGAAATGTTGACAGCTAACAAACTCTTTATAGTTTCCCGTTTTTGTTACAGGAATTCCAGTAAGTCTGGTGTTCCAGTTGGGATTACTAGCACTTGCCATTGTTGCAGCTTGGGCTTCCAGAGCTGTGGCAATGCCATTAGCAATCAGTTGCTGGATGGAAACCAAAGTTATGGCTGGTGTTTTAGATGTTGACATCCTTTTAGGAGGTATTCTATCAACATAAGACAACACGTAGTAAAAATGACATCATAAGTTTTGAAAGGTAACACTTAAAAGAAAATGTGAAGCTTAAAATGCTTAAAGAGTAATGCTTGTTTTTGAATTTTAAGCACTTAGAGGTTATGGTATGATTCATAATGATGGAGACGGAGATAATGATGCATATGATGATGACAAAGGTGATGATGAAAGAGAGATAAGTTGGTATTATGAAACAACAAGGTAACGGGATTTCCTTTGTATTAAGAACAACTTGCCTTAGTATTTATACATAGTCAAGATTTGACAACTGTTTTTATTTATACCACACATCCTGTGGCTAGGATGAAGCTATAACTAGTCTGTTAGTTTGCTGATTTTGAGCTTGTGGATGGCATTCTAAAGATCTTCCTGATTTGTTTGGTGACGAGCTTGGATTTCCTCAATGATTTGTTCGAGATCGAAAATTCTAAAGTGATCAAAAGCAATCTTATCCTTTTGCCCTAATTGCTTCCTTTGAATTTTGATAATCTGAGAACGAACTTTCTTAAGTTCAGTCTTTAGCTCGTTACCTTCTTTCATTTTTCCAATGCGATGGAAAGAGAGTTCTTCTAAGTAATTCAAAATATCTTCGATTTGTTCCTCATGATGCTTCAGATGTATCTTAATTGAACTTTTTCCTATTTTAAGTATCTAAGGTGGGGTAGGAGTATAAACTGAGAAAGATGGTGATACCAAATCATAGGTTTGATTCTGAAATGAATTAGATAACGTAGTTGAGGAAGAAGATAGGGGATGGATTTGCTTCTTAGGTGGTAATAATTCTTCAGGAATAAAGAAATATCGGAGATCAAATAGTAGTGATGGTGGTAATACTGGAGATGGAGTCAAAATAGCTGGTAGAGTAATAGGATCTGGTGATGGAATAGGTAATTCCTTAGCATAAAATGCTTGTACATCCTTTACACAAGGATTATTGTAGAAAGGTGAGAATACTGGTAGGATCATATTATCTTTAGAGTTTTCCAAAGAGTTAAAAGAACTACTTTCCAATGAAGCTGAGAAATAATCCGATGAGTCCGAAGTATAGTTAAGAATATTCATAGAGGAAAAAGCATCCTCAATATCAGAAGTAGAGTGGTTGGGAGAAGACATCGTTCCGTTAACAACCCAGTTGTAAATAACATAAGTTATTTATGGTATAATATAGTATAATAGTTATGTATCTTTACATACTGTTCTGGGAATGAAGTGACACGAAGGACTTTGATGGCTAGAAAAAGAAATGTGGTTATAGTTAAGGTTTTGACTTTGTTCTCTATAACCATGGCACTGATACCAATTTGCAACACCCCCTTTTTTACATATAGCAGCGGAAGCTAATCTGGGGTATTACTTCATAGTACAACAGTCATAATCATAGAAAACGACTCACAAGAGACGTTTTTAAGAGATACGTTATCATTCATTTAAAATCAGAGTTTTACAAAGGCAGGTCCCAAAATCTAGTTACATACAATGTGAATGATAACAAGTTTTAGCCATCTTCAAGTCCATGCCACTCTGTGCCATAAGTTGCTCAATTACCTGAGATAAACATGCTAAAAAGTCAACATAATGGTTGAGTGAAATTCATAGGTTTGAAATGTAATAGTTGAATACAAGTTATCATAAGTAATTGTTATAAAAGCAGTGTTATAGTAATGTGTTATAGTGTGATATTGGGTTACGTTGTTATACACCCGTTATTTGTAATAATTGCAACGAATACAATTATCATGGGAAAATGGTATTGCATGTATAATGTTATGGTATAATTGCGTTATTGTCTCGTCTAAGCTCATGGCACACAAACTGACTAGTGTATATATATACCCAAATTGATGTGATATATATATAGAGATAATGGCCCCCGGTGTAGGTAATTGCCATATACCTATGAAATTCAAATATAGTGTGTTTGGTTACCTATCCGGCTAACACAAACAGGATTCGTCAATCCCGATAGATCTATCCACAATATTCGCGTTCACCCGTAAGTGATTAATGATCCATGCTAATGAGGGACTTTTGGAATAAGTAACTTAGACATAATTGTAATGGTATATCAGGTTAGCATATAGTCTGGAAAAAAACACTTGTATTCGTAATTTATAGCATGTATCCCCCTCACGGGTTTATGAAAACATTAAAGAGATTAAAAAGTGAGGCTATGAACTCACTAAGTCTTTGAAAAGTAATAACATTGTTATAAGATAAATGAGTATGTAAAAGAGTTTGTAAACAAGCATGTATCCCCCTTGCGGGTTTATAAAACATGTAAATAAGTAAAGGCGAGGTTATGAACTTCACCTGATAGGTAGTTGTAATAATTATTCCAAAATGAAAGCTGACGACCTTATCACAATCTTAATAGGGAAGGTGAATATAGCAAATGATAGTAAACAGCCATGTCACGCAACCTGAGTAAATATGTCAAGTCTTAGGTGGATTGTAATGTAGAACTTTGGTTCAGAGAGTCTAATATTGTTATGAGTTTGATTGGAAAGTTTGGAATTATTGTATCACCGTTCGGGCCATCATAATTCAGAGGTCATTCAGTAAACGTTTGAGGGGCTAGGGCACTTTAAATCGTAAACCCAACAAATCAGTCAGAACGTAATACCAAGATGAAACCTCTTAATATGAAGCTCCTTAGTATTGTGGTACGATATAGCTTCGGGACAAGATTTTTAAAAGCACATCGATGATGAATTATATAATGGTTATAACATAATCGGTTTTAATCGTTTTGTTCAATATCTAAAAATGATAAGCACGTCGAGCGTTAATTAAAGTTATGTATTGTAAGGTTTTGAACATATTTATACACTTTTTAAAAATGTTACATTTTAGACCCTTAAGAATGAAAAATGGCAAAATATACCCTTAGAGTATAAACTTTTACAAGTTTGGTCATTCTAGTTTAAAAGATGTACAAAGTAAACCTTGCACTTTGGAAAGTGACATAATAGACCCTTATAGTTATACTTTGATAAAATGACATATTCAGTCTTTCTAGTTATTAATTTCAGAAAGTTACGATATATACCCCTTGCATGGAATACTTTTGCAAAACAAGTCCAAAATGCCATGCAAGCTTATTTTAAGTTTCTAAATGATATTTGCAGGTTATAGCTTATTAATATAAGCTAAAATATGAAGATTTAACGTAACAAAAGTTTAGATTAACGATTCGTTAAGCTAGAAATCAAAACGGGTCGAATTGGGGTTTTATAATGAAAACGCGTAGGTTTTTAATTCAAATTCCTTCAAGACTTGATAAAATGGTTATAATAAAATTAGTTAAGCATGTTAGGATATATTATAACAATATTTTATCATATTAGCTCATAGATTCAAGAAAAACATGAAATTAGGGTTTTGGGTGTACGGTTTTTGATCAAAATGGAAAATGAGCATGAAGTGAGTTATAAAACTTTAACAAGAGTTTATGCATGATCATATGAACATCATAAGTGTATAGGAGCAGAAGTGGAACCTTTAGAACCTGGGTTTGAGCTTATAGCTTAAAAATGGGTCAAAATCAGGACTTTTAGCTTCGTACGCCTAGAATAACGACTCCGGGGCTTCAAGGCTTCAATATTTCTCTTGATTATTGTTCTTGGAACCTCTTAGGAACTTCTTGAGCTAATACTTTCTGCTATAATGGGTTATAGAGAGAAGATGTAGGGTGTGAGTTGAAATGAAGGTTTTCGCCCCCTATTTATACTCGAAAATGATCTTGGAGGCTAAGGAAGGAGTGCAAGGTGTCATGATATGGTAAAGGCTATGTTGGGAGGTATAGAGGTTAGTATGGAGGGCTAAGGTAGTAGCTAGGTTGATGTGGAAGGTGTTTGAGGTGGTGACTTGCCACAGCAAGACTTAGGGACCAAGGAAGAGGTGTGGCCTCATTTAGGGCCATGAATTGCATGAAGTAGCATGGTAAGCTGCTTATATATGAACTAGGTGCATCATCAAGGTGCTTACATGCAAGATAAACTTTCAAAATGGGTTGAATTGCAAAATGGAGGTCGCGGGTTCCATTAGGGCTCGAATTGAGTTTTCTTGCTTATAATTTGTGTGTATTGGTGATATAATGATAGATTAATGTTTGTAGGACTTGTATTAAGGGTTTACAATAGTATTGGGTTTGTGGTTCGGGTTTAAAATGGGTAAAAATGAGTAAACAGGTCGTGGGTTAGAATTAGGGTTCATTTAGGGTTTTATTGATTTAATTCGTGTTCATTATTGTTATAATGATGAAATGATGATGGAATGTGATTTGAAATGTTGTAATTTATGTTATTACAACTTATTTGATTATTGGTTGAGGTTTAAAGAGGATAAAAATCAATAAACGGGTCATGGTTTAGTATTTTGCTTGGGTTAGGGTTTCTAACTTAGATTTCTTGTAATTTCATGAAATGAGAATGAATATGGATTGTAAATGAAGTATATGACTTGCTTGTAACTTGTACTTGATAGATTGTACAAGGTTCTTAGGAAAACGGAGGTAAAACGGCTATTTTGAAGATCATGCTTAATGATTTATACATTGAGCTTTAAAGGACTTGTACTTTATTCTGGAGGGAGTTTATATTTCAAATGAGATGCTATATTACTTGTACATATGCTTTAGTAGCTTGTGCATTCACTTTAGATATTAACTTCTCATGAAATTAGGGTTTTAGAGGTATATGATAATGGTTTAAAGCCTGACTTGATATAATGTTGCAAAAGGGTACATTATATGAGTAATTTACTTTGTAAAAATGATATTAAGATATTGACTTGACATGTTATGATGTTTGCTTAACATATATGTAGATAGGATTGCCATAGGTAGGTTGTGTGAGCTTGTTAACTTTAGTTACGTTGCATAATAAGAGACTAAAGCAAAAATTTCCCCATGAAAAAGTGATATATTATATAACAGAGAGATATTACATTGGTGAAAATTTCGGGTTGTTATAACTTGTGCGATCCATAGCACATTGTAATACTTTGATTCTTAATTAATAAATCATTACACGATTGAAAAGTTATTACTTGTGTTATTTACATTAGATAAGTGTTATATTCCTTATAGACGTGTTAATTGGGACTTTCAATTGGTATCAGAGCAGTGTTGATTTATAAACCTTTTAGAAACTATTCTTTGTTTTAAACAAATCAAGATCCAATCATGTCTGGAATTGTACCACCTATCCCACCACCTTTTGGTGCAAGTTCTGGCAATCCGGGTAGCCCTAATGTTAATAGGGTTGACACGATGCCTACAACTACTGACCCTATCAACACCACAACTACGACTAATGTAGCTCAAACTGTTGTTGATGAGAACCTACCTCAACTGCTTGATTCAAGAGGAAGGTCTCATATCATAAATGTACCTACTTTTGACAAAGAGGATTTCACGAGTTGGAAAGTTAGGTTCCTGGTATTCCTTGATGGACTTGAACCTTACCTTCTGAAAACTCTAAAAGATGGACCATTTGTACCTATTTCAAGTTTGTCCACTACTGAAAATCCCTTCCCCAAACGTCAAAATCAATGGTCAAATGCTGAGAGTCGTCTTGCTAATCAAGATAAACAATTAAAAAGTATCATTATATCTTGTTTACTAAATGATGTTATGAAATCTGTCATTAAGTGCAAAACTGCTAAAGAAATGTGGAATGATCTCATCCTAGCTCATGAGGGACCATCTGATACAAGAAATACCAATATTCCAGCCTTAAGACTTAAGTTTAATGCCTTTAAATAACTTGAGGGTGAAAAAGTAATGGGAACATTCACAAGGCTGAAATGCTTGTTAAATGACTTTGAAAATAATGATGTTACCATTCCTCAAGCAGAAGTCAATGCCACGTTTGTTAATAGCCTGCCACGAAAATGGCTAAGCATGAATCAAACTCAAAGGGCAAATAATTTCATTAAAAACAACAATTTGGCTACATTATATGGCAAGTACAATTATGAGGAAGGTCTGATTGATCAAATCTATGAGTCAGAGACACAAAGATTTTCAATTCAGGCCTCAAGCTTAAAATCCTTGATTTCTAACACACCATTTCAAGACAGTGACTCAGATGTTGAAGAGGATCAGAGGACCAACAATGAATTTATGGCTGATTTAAACGTTGAGTATCATGAAAGAGCTCTGATTGCAAATCAAAAAAGATTCTATAAAAGATCTAGGAGGGTTGGATCTGCTAGGAAACCCATAGATAAAACTAAAGAAACTTGTTTTGCTTGTAGGAAAATTAGGCATTTTTAAAAGTACTGCCCTTCAAACAAAACATCCATTCCATCATATCCATCCTCAAATAACTCATTCAACAAATTCAAATCAGACACACCACCCATTAACCAAACATCTTCCCTTAACACTAGTAACTATCAAAAAGACTACAAAGGAAAATACAAGGGACTTAAAGCTGAAATAGCTGTCCTAACCCAAAGGATTGATGATCTGACAAAAGGGAAAGAAAAAAGGGAAGAGTGACAAGGGAAAGAGTGAAAACGGGTTGATAGCTGAGTCATTTGACTGGGATGAAGAATTTGTGTCCTTAGAGGATGAAGGAACCACCATGATTAGAGCTTTTATGGCAATTGTTGAAGATGAGCCTCCTGATGCAAGATCTGGTCAATGGGTTGACATCACTATGAAAAAGGTACACAGACTTTTGTCTATGACTGATAGTAATGATAGAAAACAAGTCTTAGATTACACTTATGTTGGCCTTATTTATGTAGAGGATCAGAGAAAAAACATAGTTAACAAATATAATCTTCTTAAGCAAGAATTGTCCTTACATAAGTCTAAACTGAGTAATCTAAAGAATACTGTGTCCATTAACTGTTCCCTTCAAAATAAAGTCATTAGAGTCAATCTAGAAAATGAATCTTTGAAGGATGAGATCTCTAATCTAAAAAGGGCCATTGAAAAATGGACATGTAGCAAAGTTACCCTTGACCAACTGCTCTCTAAGCAAATACCTGGCAATATTGTCAAAGCCCTTAGAGGAAAAGGTAGGAGAAAAGAGAACAACCCCTCTAAGGAGGTTCTGTTCACCAAGGCTGATGTATCTACATCTGAGTCTGCTCTTATGATCACCTCTGACTCTGAGGATGACAGTGACATTCAGGAACCCCTGCCCCCTCTTCCTAAGCTGACATGGGCAGATCCAACTGGTGCTTCTAAAAGTCTTATTTCATTGTCTGACCATACTACTAACATGGCTGATTTGACACTTAATACTGCTTCTAAAGATATTAAAAAATCTTCAAATAAAGTGTCACAAACCTATGTCATTAAGAAAATGATTGAATCTAAGCATCCAGCTGTCTAAAACTTATGTCTTGATAAAAATGCTCTCCCATCAACTGAGCAACTTCTTTTAACTCTGATGGAAGAAGTAAAAGGTGTCAAGAAACAAATTCTGATACCTTTAGACACTTCTTCATCAGTGTCTCAGGCTTCTAGCTCAAAGACCCCTAAGCAAAAGGTATGGTATAGACCATGTAAACACTATGGAATGAGGACTCATCTCTCTGATGATTGCTACTCAAAACTCAAGTGTTCTACCTGTGGCTCAATCTCCCACACTACCAAGGAACACACAGAACAAACTATTGTTAGGAAGTCCTTAAACAATCTGAAAGGCCAATCCACATCTAAATCCACACCTGTTAGAACTTCTAGAATGTGCAAGACATTTAGAGAGTGCAAATATTGTGGGTCCAACAAACATCACCTAAGGGTGTGAAATTTGTGGGAGTATAGCTCATGAGATTGCTGATTGTCCAAAGAACCTAAGAAACAGCAGGAAACAAAGGATTGCTATCAAGCAATCAGGACCTACTGAAAAGTGGGTTCACAAAAGGAACTAATCTGTGTGAAAATGTCTGTGCAGGATTACTTAAAGAGATCTGTATGGTATCTAGATAGTGGTTGTTCTAGACACATGACAGGAGTGAAACAATATTTGCACATACATTCAAAGGAGCCAGATCCCAAAGTGTTTTTTGGAGATGATTCTTCAGGGGACACGGAAGGATATGGCTTAGTTAATTGTAATGGAATCACTTTCACCAGGGTTGCTTATGTGAATGGTTTATAGCATAACTTAATTAACATCAGTCAGCTGTGTGATGCTCACTTCAAGGTTCTGTTTACAAAGACTCAGGGAACCATTTTCAACCAAAATGATGAGGTTATTCTCATTGCTCCAAGGAGAAGGGATGTTTATATCATAGATATGTCATCTTTCAACAAGGAAATAAATGCATGTATTCTTGGCAAAGCCTCTTCAAGGGTAAACTAGCTCGGGCATAAGAGACTGTCTCACCTCAACTTCAAAAACATCAACAACCTTGCAAAACACAACCTTATCTCTGGACTTCCTTCTCTGACCTTTTCCAAAGATAAAAACTGTTCAACTTATGAGAAAGGGAAGCATCACAGAGCATCATTTAAAACCAAGAGATCATTTTCCATCAACAAGTCCTTACATCTCCTTCATATAGACCTGTTTGGACCTATCAAACCTCAAACCATCAGCCACAACAAGTATACCCTTGTCATTGTAGATGAGTATTCAAGGTACACCTGGGTATTTTTGCCTCAAGAAAAAGAGTGATGCAGTTGACTGCGTTATGTCTTTTATCAGAAAGATAGAAAACCTCAATGAAGTAAGGGTAAAGGAGTTGAGAAGTGATAATGGAACAAAGTTAAGAAATCACAAGCTAGAAGAATTCTGTGATAAAAAGGGTATTTCACATAATTTCTCATCTCTTTGTACCCCTAAACAAAATGGTGTAGCTAAAAGAAGAAACAGAACACTGATTGAAGCAACCAGAACTATGTTAAATAGTGCAAAACTCCCTAAACAATTCTGGGGAGAGGCTGTCAACACTGCTTGCTACACTTAAAACAGATCCATCATAGTGAAAAGGTACAGGAAGACTATCTATGATGTGTTCAGAGGAAGAGCTCCTGATATCAGCTACCTCCATGTGTTTGGATGTCCTAGTCACATTCACAATCACAGGGACCACTTAGGAAAGTTTGATGAAAAGGCTGACGGTGGATTCTTCCTTGGCTACTCTCTAATGGACAAGGCTTTTAGGGTGTTTAACATCAGAAAACAAGAAATAGAAAAACAGTTCATGTAACCTTTAGTGAAGATGATGAAGCTATCTCTCAAACCAGCACAGAAGGTGATGCAATCAACTTCAATGAAAATAGGTTCTTCTCTGATGATGAATAAATTGAACCTAGGACTAAGAATACTCAATGCTTTGTCAACATTGATTACTTTCCCTACGTTTCTGCATATGAAAACACCACTTCAGCTGTTTTACCTACTCCTCAGAACTCTATCACTTCTGAAGAACCATCTGAGTTCACTATAGCTAATAATCTTGCAGCTATCCATGAACCTAATCATGCTAAATCAGCTGACATTCTTGAGTCTGATGAACCTCAAGATAATGTCCTGAGTGAATCAATCAGTGATGATCAACCAGCTCTAGTCATCTCACCATCTGTTGAAGTTATCCTTTAAAAACCCGTTCCTTAAGACAGATGGTCAAGAGATAAACACATTAAACTTGTCAACATCATTGGTGAACCACTGGCTGGTATCACAACCAGAAGTAGGATTAGAGATTCAGATGCTGCCTTAGCACATGAGTGTTTATATGTTAATTTTCTCTCTAAAATTGAACCCAAGAAGCTCATTAAAGCTTTGGAAGAAAAAGGATGGGTTGTTGTAATGCAAGAGGAGTTGAATCAATTTAAAAGAAACAAGGTATGGACCTTAGTTCCTAAGCCTCAAGGAAAAACCATCATTAGGATTAAATGGATCTAGAAAAACAAAATGGATGAATAAGGGGTTATCACAAAGAACAAAGCAATGCTGGTAGCACAGGGGTATAATCAACAGGAAGGGATTGATTATGAAGAGACTTTTGCACATGTTGCAAGACTGGAGGCTATCAGAATCTTTCTTGCTTATGCAGCCTACATGGGTTTTGTGGTATATCAGATGGATGTGAAGAGTGTATTTCTAAATGGTAAACTTTCAGAGGAAGTATATGTATGATTGATGCTAAACTACACCTTAGAATATATATAATATATAATATAATATATATAGTAAGTATAATTTAAAAACAATCAATGAAACCGAGGAGTAGTATAGAATATCCCCGGGTCGTTTATCCCCAACGAGGCTGTGCTGGAGAATCGATACAGTCGGAAAATTGGAGTTTGAATGAGATTGATGATTTGAGGGAGTAGAAAGCTAAATTAATCAATAACAAACAAAAACGATTGAGAAAAACCTAAAAATTATGAAATTAAGCTGAAAAACGAGAGCAGGAATCCCGAACAAGGGGTCAAAAACCTAAAATCTTCAAAATTAACCCTACAAAGAAATTTTTACTTCTAAACTACTCTAGGGAACTAATAATGAAGAATGAAAAAGACTAGACTGAAAACGGAGGTCGTTTGACCCAAAAACGAGTCAAGTCAAGATCCGTACCCGAGACCCGTTCTTTAAAAATCAAAAGTTTGAAAAATTAACCCTACGAAAGCTTTTATATTTTTCCTACGTAAATTATGACTGAAGCAAATTTTCTAAAAAAGAAAAATATTTTTTTTGATAATTTTTGTATTTTTTATGAATTTTTAAAACTTTTAACGAAATTAAATTATAAAAAATACTAAACTATTTTTAAAAATTCTGAAAAAATTACTAAAATTACTAGACCTAAAATCCTACCTAAGAAAAATAAGAAGCCCAAAATTTAGCTTATAAATAAGCTCGAAATAAGCTGGGAAAAGCTTATAGCTAAAAGGGTGAAAACTAGGTTAAATACTAAACCACTTGGGACTCTAACGTAGAAGTCCCAAGGGCGCAGCGGTAAGGTTGTTGGTTATAAAAGGGGTGTATTGAGGGTTGAGGCCCGGGTTCGAGTCTTGCTCACCCGGGTTTCCCCTTATCTCCCCTTTTTTTTACAAAAACTTTTTAAACAAACTTGTTAAGCTCCTTGAGCTTATCATTTTTCATAACTACTACTTTTTGAGAATGCTTATAAATAAGCTGGAAAAAGAGCTTTTTGTTGACAGAAGCTTAAATTGAGCTTTAAGGCCAAAGGGCTTTTTCTTGGTGACTTTTTGGACAGTTAAGCTAGAATTTGATCAAATAAGCTAAAAGGGATTGTCTATCCTA
>BQNB010105389.1:0-10828 GCA_026074375.1 Tanacetum coccineum
TAGGACTTGTCGGCTATTATCGAAGATTTATCAAAGATTTCTCGAAGATTGCAAAGTCTTTGACTGAATTAACCTAGAAAAATAAGAAGATTTCAAAGTCTTTGAACTACTAAAGGAATTCTTCTTCAAGAGCCAAGTGAATCAATAACAACAACAACAACAATTCCTTCAAAGGACAAGGGTAAAGGTATAATGGTTGAAGAACCTTTGAAGATGAAGAAGAAAGATCAAATCAGCTTTGATGAACAAGAAGCTATAAGATTACAAGCTGAATTTGATGAGGAAGTGAGGCTTGCAAGGGAAAAAGATAAAGCCAATGTAGCCTTGATTGAAGAATGGAATGATATTCAAGCAAAGATTGATGCTGATTATCAACTGGCTCAAAGACTGCAAGCTCAAAAGCAAGAAGAGTTGACCATTGAAGAAAGGGCTAAATTGTTTTAACAACTCTTAGAGAAAAAAAGAAAACACTTTGCTGCAAAAAGTGCAAAAGAAAAGAGGAACAGACCACCAACAAAAGCTCAACAAAGGAGTATCATGTGTACTTACCTGAAGAATATGGCAGGATGGAAGCCCAAAGATTTGAAGAACAAAAGCTTTGATTCTATTCAGAAGTTATTTGACAAAGCTATGAAAAGGGTAAACACATTTGTAGCTATGGATACAAAATTAGTGGAAGGTAGTGAAGTAACAGCAGAAGCAGAGATAGCACAAGAGAGCAGTTCTAAAAGAGCAGGAGAAGATCTTCAACAAGAGTCTACCAAGAAGCAAAAGATAGATGATGTTAAAGAAACAGCTGAAGTGGATGAGGATAAAGAAACAGTTGAACTTTAAAGTTTAATGAAAGTCATTCTTGATGAAGAGGAAGTAGCAGTTGATGTTATTCCTTTGGCTACTAAGCCTCCAAGCATTGTTGACTTTAATATTCTTAAAGAAGGAAAGATCAGCTACTTTCAAATTATAAGAACTGATGGAAGTTCAAAGAGGTACTCAGCCTTTATTCATATGCTTAGAAGCTTTGACAGGGAAGATTTGAAAACTCTGTAGAAATTGGTAAAAGCTAAACATGGGTATACAAGGCCAGAGGAGGACTATAAAGAGTACCATGAGGTGATCTAAAGACAATGTTTGAACCTCATGTAGAAGATCTAGTATGGAGAAATCTACAAGGAGACAAAGTTTTGATTTGGAAGCTATTTGATTCCTGTGGAGTACATTTTGTGAGGTTTCAAAATCTGCATGTCTTTATGTTGGTAGAGAAAAAGTATCCCCTTACACCTGCTACAATCACAGAGATGCTGAATAAGAAGCTGCAAGCTGATCATTGGAATGAAATATGTTATCAGCTTCTTAAGCTCATCACAAAACAGCTCAAGAATCAATGAAGTGTTTGGAAGCATCCTCCTGGTGATTAATGAAGAAACTTGATGATTTTGAAGATAAATATCAAGTTTAGGGGAGGATTGTTGGGATTAAAAGACTTCTTGATGATCTTAGAGTTACTGCTGCTAAGGTTTGTGTTACTGCTGCTAAGCATAAATTAGTGTTGTTAGTAATCTTAATGAAAAATATGCTAAGTAGTTAGTACTGTTAGTTACTACTGCTAGTGTAAGTTACTACTGCTAGTGTATATTACTATTGCTAGTGTAACTTAGTACTGCTGGTGAAGATTGAAGAAAACTTTCTAAGTAGTTAATACTGCTTGTACACAGTTAATGCTGCTGGTACAAAAGTTACTACTGTTGGTGTTGAAAGTTAATGTTGCTGGTATGAAAGTTACAACTGCTGAAAGATTACAACTGCTGGAAGAGTTTATGCTGACAGAGAAAAGATCAAAGACTTATCAGAGAAAGAATAAAGATTGATTGGTGATCAAGATTACTTACGTGATAAGTATGAGTTATTTATGGAATAGATCATGGTGAATATTCTAAGTTTTAAGAATATATTGTAAATCAACTAGGACTCCTTGGTGTATAAAAGGAGGTCCTAGGGCATAGAGTTATGTATCTGTATCAAGTATAAAAAACGAGTCATTCATAGAGTTGTTCATAGCTTCAAGGTTTTGTAACCCTAATACTAGGAGAGTATTCGTATTATTTGTAATAATAATATTGGAGCTTTTATTGTTGAATCATATTGTTCTTGTGTTACTGTTTCATTAAGAATTCTTTTTATTGATCAAAGATTAGATTCCACATAATCTTTGATATACTTTACAAAGTTTCTACTATAGTTGTGGTTGATTTATCTTGCATAACTAAACCTTACACAAGCTAAGGAACTCAAGATCCATTCAATTGGGATCAACAAGTGGTATCAGAGCTTGTGAGAAGATTTAAATAAGAAGAAACTTTACTACACACAAGATCTACTTTTTCAAGAAGCAATGGATTCTTAAACTACTCAAACCATCAAGCTACCCATACTCTAACCTAGTAAGTATGATCTCTGGAAGATAAGGATGGAGCAGTACCTACAGTGCATTGACTACACTCTATGGGAGATCATAGAGAATGGTAATGCACCTATAGTAACAAAAACTGTTGACGATAAGGAGACTGTTATCCCTCCTACAAGTGTTGAAGAGAAGGCACAAAGAAGGGCAGGGTTGAAGGCACGAAGCACTTTGTTGATGGCCTTACCTAATTAGCATTAATTAAAGTTCAACTCATACAAGGATGCTTTGGAAGGAATGCTGCTACTAAAAAGACTCAGAGGAATCTTTTAAAGTAGCAGTATGAAAATTTTACTGCATCTAGCTCAGAGGTATTAGATCAAACCTTTGATAGGCTTCAAAATCTTATCAGTCAGTTGGAGATTCATGGTGTAGAGGATCTCCTCAAGAAGTTGGAAATAGTAGTTCTTAAGAAGTCTGATCATCAGACTGAACACACATACCATTGTGTGACGAACAAGCTAAGGTAGATACATTAAGCTTGGATGAATCTTTATAAAAAACATGTAGATATATGTACCATTAGGTCAAAGGGACATCAAGCTCAACATACAAACACACAAAACGTTTAGCCTTTGTGTCTCAAACAAATACCAATTGTTACAAATGGAGCAGTGAATACTGCTCATGGGGGGGGTTGGGTTTTTAACCAAAAAAAAAATGGGGCTAGCACTCAAGCTACTGCTGTTAACTCACCAACAATTGTATTAAGTGATGTTGTTATCTGTGCTTTTCTTTGAATCAACCAAACAGTCCACAACTTAACAATGAGGGTGGCAAACTAAATTAATCTCTGATGATTTAGAAGAGATGGGAATTGAGGTGGCAGTGATGGCTATGTAAATCAATGAGGGCACAGAGATTCTTTGATGATCATGGATGAAAGCTACTATGAATAGTAGTGAACTTTTGGATGATAAGTCCAAGGTGGAGTGTTACACTGCCACAAAAGGGGTCTCCTTTGCATAGGGTGGTACAGGGATCCAAGGAACCATAGAAAACAAGTATAGGTGACGAACACAAGAAGTGTGATAGTGGAGGACAACTACTTCCAATGCTTTGTTCTCTGTTATGGTCTTAGTGATTCTTGATTGGAGTGATCAAGCGAAGAGGTGCCAACCAACTTTGCATTTATGGCTTACTCTTCTATAAGTTCTAATTCTGAGGTATCTACTGATTCAAATTGTTTATCATCTTCGTTTGGAAAATGTTAAAATTCTTAAAGAACAAAATGAACAACTGTTAAAAGACTTAAGGACATCTAAGATAAATGCTATTACTTATAAAACAGGTTTAGAGTCTGTAGAAGCAAGACTTCTAATTTATAAGAAAAATGAGTCTGTTTATGAAGAAGATATCAAGCTCTTAAAATGTGAGATTTATTTAAAAGAAGTAGCCATTACAGAGCTTAGGAGAAAGTTGGAACTGGCTCAAAAACAAAAAGGTGAAATTCAGCTAACAGTAAGCTTAAGCAAACAAAATTACGGATGTCAGATAGTTGCTATGTGCAAAACCAGGTTTTAGTGGTATATATGTGTTCCACCTTCCTTACAGGAACTTTATGCCTCCAAAAACCTGATTTGTCATTCTATTGTCTAGAGGGTTTGTAATGAGACTATAGGTTAGGTGAGCTCTACAGTTAAGAAGCCTGTTGTTTGAGACTAGTGAAGCTAAGAATAGTGCAGACAAGCCTAAGGCAGTTAAGGAGAATAATGGTGCTCTAATTATTGAGGATTTGGCGTTTGTGTCTGATAGTGAGGAAGAAGATGTGCCTCAAGCTAAGATTCAAAAGAAAATAGTTAAACCTAGTTTTGCTAAAATAGAGTTTGTTAAATCTAAAGAGCAAGTAAAATCTCCTAGGAAAACAACTATTAAAGTAGGTAATCAAAATAGGCTGAACACACATAGTCCTAGAGGAAACCAAAGAAACTGGAATAACATGATGTCTCAAAGATTAGAAAGTAATTTTAAGATGATTAACAAAGCTTGTTATGTATGTGGGAAGTTTTGATCACCTGCAGTATTAATTGTCCGAATAACATCAGAGACAGTTTAATAATAAAAAGATGTTTAAAACCAATGTGGAACTATACTTAAAGGGTGAATCACCATAATTTTTCTAGAATGACTCACCCTAGTCCTAAAAGGATCATGGTTCCAAAAGCAGTATTAATGAGGTCTGGCCTAGTATCACTTACTACTGCTAGACCAGTTAATACTGCTCAACCCAGAACAACAGTGAATAGTGCAAGACCAATGATAAATGTTGTTAATAAAGCACATTCAACTGTTAAAAGTCCCATTAACAACAAAACAACAACTTAAAACAGTAATTTTGATCAGAGGGTTAATACTGTTAAGGATATAAATGTTAATGCTGCTAGGCCAAAAGTAGTAGTTAATACTGCTAACCCAAAAGAAGTACTTAATGCTGTTAAGGGAAACCAGGTTAATGTTGTTAAGGCCTCAGCTTGTTAGGTTTTGGAACCGAAGACTAAAGTAATAGACCATGTTTCTAAACACAATAGTGCATCAACCATTCTAAAAAGGTTTGATTATATTGATGCACAAGGCAGATCCAAGTTAGTGATGGCTTGGGTCCCCAAAAGAGACTGATTTTCTTACCTTATGTGCAGGTAATCCACAGAAAGATTTGCAGGATCATGGAGGGTGGAATTGATAGTGGTGCTCTAGGAGACATGATGGAAAAACTTCATATTTTAATGTCTTTGAAGAAATTGATGGAGGATATGTTTCCTTTAGAGGTAACCCCAAAGGAGGGAAAATCACAGGCAGAGGTGCAATTAAAAATGATAATTTAGATTTTGAGAATGTGTATTTTGTAAGAGAATTACAGTTTAACCTCTTTAGTGTCTCATAAATGTGTGACAAAAAGAATAGTGTTCTCTTTAATGACACTGAATGTATTGTGTTGATCCTAAACCTAGATCGATTCCTTACCTTGTAAAGAGTATCTTACCTTGGATAAATCCAAAATAACAATAGTAGAAACTTTGTGTGTATTTAAAAGAGTATGCGGATATACCTTTAATATCTAGAAGATTATCAATGTGGAACAGTGAAAGATTGAATGAATGAACATCGATGTAACAAACGCACGTTCATATTATTAATGATAATATACGAGTACTCTATCTTAGTATAGGGTTACAACCTTGAGTACAAGACTCATACTCTCTGAGATCTGTGTAGTGTGTTGTGATGATAGATGTGATAGATGTGTTATTGAGATGTCTCAACTAATGCCCTAGAGCCTCCTTTTATAGACTAAGGAGTCCTAGTCGGCTTGCAACATATTCCTAAGATATCTTAATCTTTTCTAAACATAAACGTAATCTTCTAAATAAATACATGTATACAGATCCAGAGACTTAAGAGTCTTTTAGCTTCAAGGTTGTAACCCTAGTACTAAGCTATAGTACAAGTATTATTGATCATTAATTAATATTGACGCGTTTTGTTAATCGTGTGTTCATTCTTTCATATTCACTTTCCATTGATATATCTTCTAGATATTAAAGAGTAGATTCCGCATACTCTTTGATATACACACAAAGTTTCTACTATTGTTATTTTGGATTTATCCAAGGTAACATACTCTTTACAAGGTAAGGAATCGATCTAGGTTTGGGATCAACAAGTGGTATCAGAGCGGGTGTTCTGAAACTTTGATCTAGAAGAAACTAACAAGAAGAATCATTTTCTCACAAGGAAGAGATGGCCTTTTCAGACTCAGAGGTACACAATGATAAACCTTGTACATAAAATCATGTCTGAAAATAATATTGAAACTTTAAAAAAACAATATTGATTGATCTGCTTGCTAAACAACAATCAAACTAAATTTGAGGCATTGCTACTTATCAAAAGAGGACTAGATATGTTGAGCACACTTGTCACACTTATAGGAGGAAGAATGTGGTTATTTTTAGTGAGAAGTTGCTGTCTTAAAAGAGAAGTAGGAATCAAACAATATGAATTTAATATGCTGTTTAAAAACAGAGTTTGAAAAAAGTTATGCAAGTAAAAGGATGGCATTTGAATTTAAAATCGGGAAAATTTTAGATAAGGCCTCAAATGATTAGATCAGTTGTTAGGAAAGTCAGATAACTGACAAAAGTATAAAAAGGGTTTGGGATATAGTGCAGTTCCTCCACCTCATCCTTTAATTTATAATAGACCTAACAAACTAGATCTGTCTTATTCTGGTCTTGATGAATTCAAAGAGCCTGAATTCAAAGGCTATGGTCCTGAGAATAGTAAGAAAGAGTCTAATGTTGTTTGTGAAAAGGAATTAGATAATTCTAAGGAGAATTCTGATAAGTCTTTGGTAAAAGAAACTTAGAATCACAGGTAACAAATAGCTTTGTTAAAGGTTGTGGGTCTAACACTAGTAAGAATGTTAGTGAAGTAGAACCTAAGAAAGTTAGGAAGAATAATGATGCTCCAATTATTGAGGATTGGGTGTCAGATGATGAGGAACAAGATGAGTCTATGACTAAGCCTGAAAAGAAAACTGTTATTCCTACTGCTGCTAAAATAGAAAAACCAGTTAAAAAGTCAGCTTAGGTATGCATAGATGTATAGATCACAAGGCCTGAGGGAATAATGAAATTGGATTAATATTTATGGTCAGAAGTCCAATCAACTAGGTAGTGAAATTTGTTGATGTATAACAATGGCTTTGTTTTAATTGTGGGTTCTGTAAACATGTGCAGAAAAATTGTACTTACCATCAAAAGAAAAAAGTGGTAAGTGGGAACAATTACAACAGGGTGGATAATTACTATTATGCCAAGACCTCACACCATAGAACCCACAAAAATGTGACTCCAAGAGCAGTTTTGCTGAGAACTGGCCTAAAACCTCTTAGTACTGCTAAGTCAGTTTATACTGCTCACCCAAAACCAACAGTGCATTATGCTAGACCAAAAACTCATTTTTTTTTCAAATCAGCACAATCTATGTCAAAAAAGGACCATTTTATAAAGAAACCAACATTAACAAACAGGCATTTTAATCATAAGGTTAATACTGTTAGGCCTAAAATAGTTAATACTGCTAGGTCATACAGAAACACTGTTAATATATTAGGCCCTAGTAGTTAATACTGCATAGGTAAATTAGAAATCAATTATTGCTGCAGGGCAAATAGGTTCAATGTTGTTAAGTACTCAGCATGTTGGGTTTGGAGACCTATCAAACTTAGAGTGCATCATCACTTTGTACCGATTAACTACATTGATGCACGGGGCAAATCCAAGTCAGTAATGGCTTGGGTCCCAAAAGAAATCTAATTTCTTTATTCTTTTGTGCAGGGCAAGCCACAACATGATGATAAAGGATTTGTTGACAGTGGATGCTCAAGGCACATGACTGGTAACATAGCTTATCTCTCTGATTTCAAGCAGTTTGATGGAGGTTTGTTGGTTGCATTTGGAGAGGTGTTATTGGTGGTAAAAATTTCTGTAAAGGTTACTCTTAAGGCTGCTAATCTTGATTTTGAGATGTTTAACTTTTGTCAATGAGTTAAAATTTTAATCTTTTTAGTGTCTCACTGATGGTGTGACAAAAAGAAACTATGTCCTTTTTTAACAGAATACTGATTGTCTTGTTTGTCTCAAATTTTTCGTTGGGCCTGTTGAAAATCAGAATTAATTTTAAAGTTCCTACTAAGGTACAATATGTACAGTTTTGATATGAAGAACATTGTTCCTAAAGAAAGTTTGATCTATACTTGTTTGTTGCATAAGGCTCACTGATGCTCAATGCTTTGGCACAGAGGACGTGGTCATATTCATTTTATAATCATAAATAAGCTGTCGAGGATAAATTCAGTAAGAGGATTGCCTACACAAAACGTTTTGAAAATGACCACAAAACTGGTGTTGATTTCTCTAAAGGGAAGCAAACACAGAACTTTTGTAGTCCAAAGTTCTGAAATACTATTACTAAGCCTTTGTTTATGGCTACATATGGATTTGTTTTGGACCAACCTTTATGAGTATGCTTGATGCTTAAGCAGTATGCTTAGTAGTCTGATGATTATAGTAGGATTTACATGGGTTTTTCTTTTAACAACTAAGGATGAAACCGTGTGATCCCTTAAGCGGCTTTATCAAAAGATATAGAAACCTATTTGTGGATAAGAAAGTAAAAATAATCAGAAGTTGATAATGGAACAGAGGTTAGGAACAAAGATGTATGATTTTTGACAGAGAAAAAGGTATTAAGAGAGAATGTGTGTAGCTAGGACTCATCAGCAAAATGGTGTTGCTTGAGTGGAGGAATAGGGACACTCTATTGAGGTGATTGAATAATGTTAGCTGACTCGAAGTTACCTTCCACCTTTGGCCGAAGCAGTTTCGATGATTGTTTAAGTATAAATTAGGGTTTTACCTAGTTAGCCTCTAACAAGACACCTTATGAAACTTTTTAGAGGTTTTAACCTGCTCTAAGTTGTATGAGACCATTTGGTTGTTCATGTTACTATTCTTAATACTTGGATGTTTTAAGCAAGTTTGATGGCAAAGGGTGAAGGTTTCTTTGTTGGATACTCTTTTGAGTAGTAAAAGCTCTTTAGGGAATACAATACTAGAACCAAAAGGGGTAGAAGAAAACTTACATATTGGGTTTTTAGAGAAAATAAGCCATATGTAGAAGGGACTATGGTCCAAAATTGGCTGTTTTGGATGTTGATTCTCTAACCCAATCTATGTACTAGATTTACCAGTACTGCAGGTTACAGTGTCTAATAACTTGCAGGTACATTCAGAAGAAAACAGTCTAGTTGTGCATTATGATGCCATTTTGGAATAGATACTTCATACTTTGATTCACCTACAGAGAATGTTGATAATGGTGAACCAAAAACTGCTGATGATGCTCAAAAGCAGGATGAAGATGGTCTAAATAATGAGAATGCTGAACAAGAAAGGTTTTTAGATGATAGCAGTTCTAAAGATGTTAATGCTGTTGGGCAACAAGTTAATACTGCCAGTCCTGATGTTAATACTGGTAGTCTTGAACTTAATGCTGTTGGTCCATCAGTTAGTACTGCTAGTCCAAATGAAGAAGACAACACTGAAGAAGAACCAAAAGTTCATTTGGGAACCAACAAGTTCACCGGAAGTTATTATGATAATACCTCAATTGAGAATATTATATTTTGGTATTTTTACCAATTTGTGAATTTTATTTCTTTTTATGGACAATGTTTTTATATTTTTGGTTTTTTTTATATGATACTAGTAAAAGAAACTGAAAAATATTTTTGTACTTTTTATGTTTTAATAAAGAAAATATTCACAGATTTAAACACAAATTGTCAATACGTAGCGATATTCTTTTTCACAGCCTCCCCGGCAGCGGCGCCAAAATTTGACTCGCTCGTTCTCACCCCTATTTATATATTAATAAATTAGATAAATATGAATACACAACAAGGGTCAGAATCACGCGAGACCAATGAAACCGGAAGCAGTATAAAGTGTTCCCGGGTCGTTATGTCCCAACGAGGCTAGAGATGGAAAATCAAAAGACGATTGATGATTGGTGTTTAAATATGACAAGGATAAGATTATGATTGGGCACTAAACCTAATAAGCAAATGCACATAAAAGAAAGGCAAAGAAAATAAGCCGGAACAAGAATAAAAACTAGAAATGGTAAAAACACTTAAAACTTTTACACTAAAACACAAATAAGTTCAAATAAGCTTAAGACAAACCAAATAAGCTAAGCTAACTCTAAATAAGCAAATTAAAAAAGCAATTAAGCTAAATTAAACAAGATAAACTCAACAGTACCAACATCAGTACTAACAGTTTTAACTACCAGTACTAACTTGGAGTTAGTACTGCCAGTTTTAAGTTAGTACTGTTGGCCTAAGGTTAGTACTGCTAGCCTTAACAAAACACAATGAAACAGGAAATAAGCAAATAAGCTAAAACAGATATTTACCTAACTCTAATAAGCACTTCAAGCATAAGAATAAGCAACCAAAATAAACTAGAATGGCTAATAAGCTAAAAAGCTACAAACTGATACATTATTGAAAATACTTTGAAAAGGAAAATAAGCTTAAATATGCTTACTTCTAAAGACAGTAAAGGAAAATGGTTTAATCTACTCTAAAAAGCTAAGGAAATCTTAAATAAGCAGAAATAATAAGCTGATAAGCTAAAATGAACCAAAATCCAAGAAAATGAACCAGCAGTACTAACTTGGAGTTAGTACTGCTTGTTCTAAACACTCCTTAAAAATTATTTTTCTTTCAAGCTAATTAAAAACAGATTATCAAATAACAAATTAAAACACTTATAAACGACTTTTAATCAAGAATAAGCA
>BQNB010105389.1:13059-23614 GCA_026074375.1 Tanacetum coccineum
GTCAAGACTTTGCAAGTTCCCATAATTGATTTTAAATATGCGAAGATCGATTTATTAGAGTTAAGATTGTTGCCAGTCAATGTGACTTGTTAAAGAGCCAATCTTAATTCATTAGGCTAAGTATTCAGAAATTTCTTTCTTAGAAATTTTAAATTGTGAAGAACAAGAGATGATAGAGTAGAGTATAAGTTTTGTTGCTAAACACAGTATAGTTGGATTTCTTTAAGGCTCATAAGTGTTAATTGTGGCTTTTTCTACCATTAACTTGTTTCACCGTTATATATAATTGTTTAATAAATAGAGTTATGCGGTTTTTTGGTTAATAATTAGTTAATAGAAGTTTTCTTTAGTTCCTTTGTGATTAAGATGAGTATACATCAGAAATACTTAATTTGGCATACTATATGTATCACATTAATAAATATTTTGCTTATCCCTTAAAGAGCCTTACGGTATATGGGGTAAGTAAAATTAATAAGTGAAATTATAGCCTTATTCATTCCTTAAAGAGCCTTAGGGTATATGGAATGGATATTGTTGCTTAATTTTTGTCTTGTTTGTACCTTAAAGAGCCTTAGGGTATATGGTTCAAATAAGATTGGTCCATTTATGCCTTAAAGAGCCTTAGGGTATATGGTATGAATGGTACCTTGCTTAAGTAAGCTAATAAAAGCCAAATTTTGGTCGCCTCGATGTGGACTTTAATCTTGATGACATTGGTTTCTTTTGAAAAGGGCTAGAAACTAATTATTGTAACTTTACCGTTACGCTTTATTTTCGAAATTAATAAGTATCTAAATAAAGTCTTAAAGAGCCTTCGGGTATATGACTTAAATAAAATCTTGAGATACAAAATTAGGAATAAGGGAGGAAAAGTAAGTACACAATTAGCTTTTATGAGTAGTGTTAGCATCATAACTTATATTTTGCAATGATCTTGTTTTTAAGCTTGGCTTGGAGAAGTAAAATTCGGGGACGATGAATTTATCCATTTTGGACACTTTGATGTGCTTTTTGTTCCATGATCCTAAAAGTTATCAATGAATAATGAAAACAATACATTATGTCACACATGAATAAGTTGTAGATTGTAGGATATAAATCATAAAAATCATAAAAATGAAAAAAAAATTTGAAAATGGGAAAATGGGGTGTTCTATAACTTGTGATTTCCTAACTCTCCCTACAAAAGACTTTGCTTCTTTTTAAAGGATTAGTTTAGGGAATTTTTGAGGTATTTGGTTTTAGGGCATATAATATTGCGTGAGAACACGACAATCACTTAGTTTGGGGAATTTTGATATGTGAGAAATCACATATCCTTATTATACCAAAAATGGCCCTTAAATGATCAAAATGTGCAAAAATATGCTTGTATTTGTGTATTTTGTTGTTTGTGTATGTGTAGGTACGGATAATGCAAAAATAACAAGATAACGGTCAAAACCAGACAAACACGAACACGAGACACAATAGTGTACAAGAGCCGGGAGTTTGATAGCAATGGTCTACACAAAGGTCTTCAAAAGTCAACTCTTGGTCAACATTGGTCAACCACAAAAAGACAAACCCCTTGAAAATACCCTTAATGTTAAATCAAATTCATAAATGTCCCTAAAAACCCTAACACCGTTATCTCCTTTATATTAAAGAGATAACGGTCGTTATACCTTTATCCTTATAACCAAAACCATATTACTATAGGCCAAAACCTTTAACCCGTAGCCCAAATCTTTATTTATGAGCCCAAGTCAAAGCCATAAGCCCCGAGTCAAAACCCAACGTTTAAAAGTAAAAAAATGGCGCGAGTTAAAAATATTACTATTCATCGTCTTCTTCAGTTTAACCTCGCATCAAATCAAAGGGCAAAATGCAATTAATGACATGGCTAAAAGATTCGAGTGCTATGTTACATGTCAGCAAAAGGAAACGTCACAAGAGCTCATGATTGGTCAAGAAGGGTCAAGGAATGACACGTTGGAAGCAAAGAAGCACATATGGAATGGATTTTTACACTAAAACCAAGCCAAAAGAAGCACAAAGCTTCTGACACAAGGATTGCCACATTGGCTATCCGTGTAAGCACATTTAATCCAACGGACATAAGATGGGACCCAATGATTGCAATTAAATGGAGGGTTGAGATAAATACTAAAAGGAGCGTGTAAAAGGGCCTAGAAGCATCCTCTCAACCGATAAATATAAGACCTTCTCACTCACAAAAGCATCTTCTTTTTCTTTTTCAGTTTTTAGTAGCTTAATGTTTAGCTTATTTTAATGTAAATTTTCTACTTATGGTTTTTAGACAATTGTAATCTCCTTTTCAATACTTTGTACTCATTTCAGTCATTAATAAAAGTTTGATTTTCATTTAAACTCTTTTGCTAATTCTAATTTCACTTTTATGCAAAGTAATGGATTAAGCTCTATTACTATTTTCATAAGCTCATACTAATCATAAGCTACTATAAGCTCTCTTATAAATTTGATTATCCCTTGGAATTGGATGGCTGCTGGATGATCAAGTTTGGTAATAGTCCTTGAAGGTCAAGGGTTAGGCTAGATTAGGGAATTGGTTTTTCTTATAGCTATAAGCTATAAGCTGTTTGCATAAGCTCTGTTTGAGCAAACAATCCCTGTTCAGCTGGGATTTCAGGTTCTACATCATTTACTTTTCTGTCTTTAATATTTTAGTATAAATCTGTTTATTAGCTTATTGTTTGCTAAATCTGCTTATTTGATTGCTTATTTCTGATTAGTATAGTTCACTTATGCTTATTATAGTTGTCTTATGTTCATAGTTCTTAATGATTAGTTTTAAATCATTAGTTTTCTATAATCTGTCTTAAAATCTGTCATAAAAACCAAAAATATTAGTTTAGCTTATAGCTTATTGTTCTGGCTTATTAAGTTGTTTAAATCTGTTTATTATGTTTGTTAATAGCCTATTAATATCTGGTATTTGATAATTGTTCATTAAATTTCAATTTTATAAGCTTAAAATGGATTTTGAAGAAAATAAAGGGGTGTTTGGCATAGCAGTACTAACTGAGAGTTAGTACTGCTAGTGGCCCTTGCTACTTTTAAATTGAATTTAAATCCAATCTCTAGGTTTATAAGATTAAATTTTAGGTGTTCTGATGGTTTATATCAAGTTTTCTTTAGATTATTAGTTAATAGTTAGAATCTGTTAGAATATAGATAGTAGGATAATCATTTTAAGCTTATTTGGTTTCTAGTTGTTATTATTGCTTCATTTGCTCTTTATTAAAGTGTTTTTTAGTAAGATTGGTAGCCTGCAATAGTTGGATTTAGGTTTTGATTCACTTTAATGGTCAATTGCATCAGCAGCTTTAATAGATAAACAACCACTTTCTAGCTTAATTTTCAGATGGTAATAGTAGTTTTTAGCCTTTGATTTTCATAGCATAAATAGTTTGTAGGTCATTAATCATCTATTTCATCTTGCTTTTTCATAATAAGCTTATTTGTCTATCTGTTCTTGAGCTTAAAATCTATTTTTTTTTACATTTAAATTTAAAAAAGTAAACTTAGCATGTTCTAAGTGTTTAAGTTGTTTTCAACAAGTTTTTTTCATTAAGCTCCTGAATTTCAAAATGGTTTTAAAAAGTTGTTCTGGGTAGTTTATTAGTCATAATTTTAGTAAATATAAGCTAAAATCCCTTAAGGATCCGTTAGCTTATCTAAAAATAAGCTCAAAAGTGTCCTTAAGGCCTGTTTGGCTAAACAATTTTCATTGAGTGCTATTTAGAGATTTATAGCTTATTGCTTTAAGATTCTGCTTAATTTTTGTTTTTACTAGTTTATAAGGTTAGGTTAAATTTGAATTTAGCTTAGTTAAGTTAGTTGTAGCTTATTGTAGCTTTTCATAAAAAAATCAAAAAATTTAAAATCAGTAGCAATTAGCTTTTTCATCGTACTTTTTCTTTGCTTATTTGTATTTCAAAATGACTTTTCTCTGCAGTTTTAAGTAGCTTTTAGGCCAGGCTTTAAGCAGGAATAAAGCTTATCTTCATAAGGTTCTGTCTTTGAGCTTAAAATTAAGCTCAAAGTCAGCACTTTGTCTGTTTTGAAATATGTGGTTCCCCATGAATGCTTATTAAGTTTTTCAGCTTATGGCTTTTGTTTTTGCTTAATTCCTGCTTAGTTTTGCTTAATAAGTAAGTGGTAGCTTTTATAGTTTAAGTTTAAACTTATTTAGTTTTTTTCTAGCTTAAGTCATTTAGTGAAAAAGCCCAAAATTCTTTTAGGACATTTTTGTTTGTTCTATAAGCTGTTTTACAGCTTATTTTTGATTTTGTAAAAAGTTGTTTTTACAAAAGAAGCTTATTATAAGCTGTTTAACAAATTTGATTTTTAAAGTTTTTGCTTTTTAAATTTGTTTTTTAAAGTTTTGTCTAGTTTTCGTTGTCTTAGCTTTTTAGTCAATTAAAACTTATAAAAACCAAAAAGATCATTGTAGGACTTAATTTTGTTGATTTAGTTTTTTCGGTCCCGTTTAGGATTCCCGAATTGCATTTTTAGTTAAAATTTAATTTCCGGTTATTGTAGTTAAGTTTAATTGTCTCTTTATTTGTTCCCTATTAGGATTGTAGAAAACAAATCATCTTTGAACCAATTCAAGTCATTGTCCAAATAACAAACGAGGTTTCAATTTCATAAGTCTTTGGGAAAACGACCATGTAATCACTTACCGGTTTCTTACGTGTGGTATTTTTGTGAGAATTTTTGCTCTAAATCTTTGTCCTCAGGGATTTTTAGTAAATTTCCTTATACTTTGATATTATTACGTATTAAATTGTAACGATCACAAACCTATGAATTTCACTCAACCTTTGTGTTGACCCTTTTTATGCATGTATAATTATCTCAGGTAATTGAGCAACTTATGGCATGGAGTGGCATGGACTTGAAGATGGCTAAAACTTGTTATCATTCACATTCTATGTTTCTAGATTTTAGGACATGCCTTTGTAAAACTCTGATTTTAATGAATGATAACATATCTTTTAAAAATGTCTCTTTTGAGTCGTTTTCTATGATTGTGACTGTTGTACTATGAAGTAATACCCCAGATTAGCTTCCGCTGCTATATTGTAAAAATAGGGGTGTTACAGAATGGTATCAACGCCATGGTTATAGAGAACAAGGTTAAAACCTTAACTATAACTACTTTTCTTTTCTAGCCATCAAAGTCCTCCGTGCCACTGTAGTTTCCAGAATAGTATGTGTAAGAAATTTCCATGGTAGATAATACATCACTATTATATAAATAACTTATGTTATTTCCACTGGATTATTATAGTCATGTCTTCATCCCCTCATTCTAGTATCACTTCATCTGCATTTGATATGGAAAATGCTTTTTCCACTATGAATATTTATAACTATACCTCGGCTTCATCAGGAAGCACTTCTTTTAACTCTTCGGAAGATTCTAGGGATGATATGATCCCACCAACATCCTAACTTTTCTATAATAATCCGTATTTGAAGGACGTGCAAGCATTTTATGCTGAAGAATTACTTATTCCACCACCATATCCTATTACTCCACCAGTTATTTTAACTCCATCTCCGGTATTACCACCATCACTACTGTTTGATCCCTGATATTTCTTTGTTCCTGAAGAATTATTACCACCTAAGAAGCAAATCCATTCCCCATCTTCTTCCTCAACTACGTTATCTAATTCATCCCGGAAGCAAGCCTATAATCTAGAACCACCATCTTTCTCAGTCTATACTCCTACCCCACCTCAGATATTTGAAATAGGAACAAGTTCTATCAAGGAACATCTGAAGCATCATGAGAAACAAATCGAAGATATTTTATATTACTTAGAAGAACTTTCCTTTCATCGCATTGAGAAAATGGAAGAAAGACTTGTTAATGGTTGGATAATCATACCAAGAGATTTTGATGAAGTAAAAAACCAAACTTAAGGAAGCCCGTACACAGATACTTGAACTACAGAAGAAGCATATGGGACAGAGAGACAAGATTGCTTTTGTTCGCTTTAGGATTTCTGATTTAGAAATGACCCTTGAGGATATCCAAGATCGCCATCAATTATATATGAAGAATCTTATGGGACACACTTCATAAGTTTAAATACTAAGCTATTATCCTTGTCATCTATTACTTTTATCTAGAATCCCACCACAAGACATGATGATGTAAGATATGTAAGAAAAAGTTATCCATGAAATAATAAAGTAGTGATGATTCCGTTACATCTTGTTATCTGGTGATATCAAAACTCGACATCGTTTGTCAATTCCTTAACTACTATATACTCCCCTCAAACCTTTTCCAAACACTTTATTAATCATTGAAATACACAAATATGGGACATCGTGCAACTTAAATTCTCATTATTCCTATCGATATTTCTTATGATTTTGAAAAATCATATCATCTTCTACACATCACCATTTTGATATCATGTTTTATGCTTAGGTAGGATGATTTATAATCATCTTATTGAAATGAATTAGGACGCTTCTTCATTTGAATAAGGAAATTATAAATCTCCGAACTATGAATTTATAAATTCTCAGTTACAAGGATTTGGACGCTTCTCTTTGTAAGTGAAAAATTATAAATAAGTAGGCTTAAGTATATGGCATACGTACAAACAACATTCTTTTAATCTGTGATCAGTTTGTACGAATAAATCCCGTACTTCATATTATCTTCATATGAATAAATCTCTGAACATTTACACTCCATCATTCAACTAAATCTCGAGACGAGATTTCCGTAAGGTTGGGGGACTATAACAACCCGCAATTTTCATCAATGTAAATAACCATCTATTAAGTTAGATGCAATGTACTATCTGTCTATTATATATGAACCACCTTTTTACGGGGAAATTTTTCACTTTATTACATTACTTACATTACTAATATCTCAATATGCAACGCAACTTGCATAACTAAAGTTAACGAGCTCACGCAACCTACCTATGGCAATCCTATCTACATATATGTCAAGCAAACATCATAACATGTCAAGTCAATGATATAATATCCATTTTATCATATACAAAGTTTTCACGATAATAATGTCAAATAAGCTTAAACCATTAAACGTTTATGCCTAAACCCTAATTTCATGAAAAGTATACATTCAAGATGAATGTACAAGTGATCAAAGCTCAAGTACAAGTTATATATGTTAGGAATTTTGTATAACATAATTAATTCTGTTAGTATTATAATTAGTTCTGCTAGTGTAATAGTTAGTACTGGTAGAAGGTTTATCATAGTTAGTATTGGCAGTATTAAATAGTTAATACTGTTTATGTAATAGTTAAGTCTGCTTACGCAGAAATTAGTTAGAGTTAAAGATATGCATGAGATATGTTAGGAAAATATATGCATTATCTTTATACGCGTTTTGTAAAGCCCATTAGGGTTTCCTTAGTCTATAAAAGGAACCCGAGGCATAGTCAGTAGATATAGTTCTACAGAAGACCATAGAGATCGAATAGTAATCATAGTTTGTAATTTGTAACTTAGGCAGATTCAAAGTTCAATATAAAAGTGTTTTGATTGTGTTCTTCTTTACATTGTTGATTAAATTCCACGTAATCAATAGTGGTTAATCATTGTTTCATCATTGTTACTTTAGATTTATCTAAGGCAACAAACCATTTACAAGCTAAAGGTTAAGATCCATTAAGCAAAGGGATCCTACAAATGGTATCAGAGCTTGTGAGGAAACTCTAAAAAAGAAGAACTTTTTGTGAATCAGAACTACTACAAATCAAAGAGATGGATGATCAAGATACTCCTCCACCAACAATCACTGCTATGAAGATCCCTATCATTAAGAAGGGAGAATACGATATCTGGAGTATGAGGATGAGACAATACATTTGTCACACAGATCATAATCTGTGGGATATTATTGTCAATGGAGATCTGGAAGATGAGGCTACACCTTCAGGAGAACAATCTAGTCCTCCTGTTCCTAAGACTGCAAAACAATTGGCTGCTAGAAGGAATCAAGAAAGGATTAAGAGCATCTTGCTCTTAGCAATACCTGATGAGTACCTCCTCAAGTTCCACAATGTTCCTGATGCTAAATCTTTGTGGGCTGCAATAAAATCTAGATTTGGAGGTAATGAGGAATCCAAAAAGATGCAAAAGAATGTTCTGAAACATCAGTTTGAAAATTTTGTTACTGCATCTAATGAAACTTTGGATAAGGCTTATGATAGATTTCAGAAACTCATAAGTCAACTGGAAATTCATGGAGCCTATGTATCAAAGGAAGACATTAATCAGAAGTTTTTAAGAAGTCTTCCTCCTTCATGGAGTCAAATAGCACTGATCATGAGAAATAAACCAGATATTGATGAGGTTGATATTGATGACCTTTACAACAATCTTAGGGTGTATGAAGATGAATTGAAAAGGTCTTCAGGTTCCAACTCTGCTTCTCAGAATTTGGCTTTTCTTTCCTCTGAGAATACTAACAGTACTAATGAAGTTAGTACTGCCAGTGGAGATTTTGGGGTTAGTACTGCTGGTGGAATTAATCAAGTTCCATCTACTCCAAGTGCTCATGATATAGCTTACTCCTTTCTTGCACAACCAACAACCAGTCCTCAACTTGAGAATGAGGATTTTCAGCAGATGGATGGAGATGACTTAGAGGAATTGGATCTTCGATGGCAGGTGGCTATGTTGACTGTCAGAGTAAAGAAGTTCATTCAGAGGACAGGAAGAAATATGGACTTCAAAGAAAAATGACCTGTTTCTCTTGATAAGTCAAAGATTGAGTGCTACAACTGTCATAGAAAAGGGCATTTTGCTAGAGAATGTAGATCTGGAAGGAGTCAAGGAAGAAGACCTTATGGTGACAATGGCAGGAGCAATGCACAAACAACTGAATCTTCATCTCAGGCACTGGTGGCTCAAGATGGTCTAGGAGGCTATGACTGGAGCAATGATTTTGAAGTTGAACCAGTCAACTATGCTTTGATGGCAATCTCTTCATCAAACTCATCAAGTTCTTCTGATAGTGAGGTACAAAAATGTTCTAAATGTCTTGAATCATTTAAATGTCTTCAAAAGAACTATGATACTGAGAGAGAAAAGCATAACAAAGCCAAACTAGAAATTAGGGGTTATGAAATAGCCTTAGAGTCACTAGAAGCTAGAATTATTAGACATGAAAAGAATGAATTAGCTTGGGGTGAGAGATATGAGTTTCAAAATTATGATCTTAAGTGTAGAGAAATAAAAATTAACAACTTAAATCTGGAATTAGAAAAGGTTGTTAAGGAAAGAGATGAATTGAAACTCAAGATTGAAAAATGGGAAGGGTCATCAAAGAATCTCACTAAAATACTCAATAGTCAGATGAGTACTCGTGATAAAAATAGATTAGGGTTAGGTACCACAAATGAAGCAACTATAGTAAAACATAAGTCTGTCAATGAAGGGATGAAGTCATCATTGAAGATTGGACCTCAGATGATGAAGATGATGTGTGTACTGACAAAACTGTTAGTTCTGTCAAGCCTAATGTGACTCAAGCTGTTAGGAGTCAAGCTGATAAAAGTGGTCAAACTTCACAAAATCAAAGGATTGGTTTTAAGAAAGTACATAAAATAAAAGCTTGTTTTGTTTGCAAAAGCACTGGCTACTTGATAAAAGACTATGATTTCTATGACCAAAAGAGTCCTGAACCTAGGGTTAAGAATGTGGTCAATACTGGGAAGAGGGTAGTCAAACCAGTATGGGATTATGGCAAAAGGGTAAATCACCAAAACTTTTCAAAAAATTTGAAATACCCTCATGCAAAAAGGACCTTTAACCCATCAGCAGTACTAACCAGAGCAGGTTTAGTTAATACTGTTAGATCAAATGTTACTACTACTAGGTCTATTAGTACTGTTAGGCCTATTTATAATGTTAGGCATGTTAGTACTGCTAGGTCATTGGCCTCAAAAATAGCATAATTTAATAGTGCTATTAGACTAAAACACCCAAGATTGGACATTGTAAGACCAAAAGCCTCAAACACACAAATCAAGAGGTCTTACTTCACCCAACCAGTTTCTAGAGCCAAAGACTTAAAACCTAATATGAAAACTTTTGGGATTAAAAACATGACTACTATTGGGACAAGGGCAGTAGTTAGTAAGGGTAAGGTGGAAAATGTCCTTAAGAAGGATAAATGGGTATGGAGGCCAAAGATGAATTACCAGGATCATGTGTACAAATATAATGGCTCTTACATGCTCAAGAAGTTTGAGTATGTAGACCCAAAAGGGATTTCCAAGTCAGTATTGACTTAGATCCCTAAGAAATCTAGAGATCTTGTTACAAGATCATGCAGTAGTAGATAGTGGTTGCTCTAGCCATATGACTGGAAACAAAGCTTATCTTTCAGACTATGAAGATTTAAATAGAGGCTTTGTGGCTTTTGGAAGTGATCCCAAAAGAGGTAAAATAATAGGTAAAGGTAAAATCATAACTGCTAATTTAGACTTTGATGATGTTTACTTTG
>BQNB010105390.1:2007-23614 GCA_026074375.1 Tanacetum coccineum
TTCCAAACGTCAAAGTCAGTGACTTACATCTGGCTGAATGGAAAGAGGTAGTACAAGCTTGTCTTGATAGAAAAGAAAAAGGATGGAAGGCCATCTATAGATTGATAAAGACAAGAATGGAATACCTTAATCAAACTGAAAAGGAACTAAAGATTTACTTCAACAAACCCCTCAAAGAACAATATCCTCTGAATGAGCTAAATGATTTAGCTAACTGATATGTGTGAAAACACATATCCGTTTTATGTCAAAAATAGCCCTAAAAAGACAAAATTGTGCTTTAAATGCTTAAATATTGCTTGTTTTGTCTTTGTGATTGTGTAAGTGTGGATATTGCAAAAATCTCAAGAAAATGGTTAAAACCGGGCAAATACGAACACGGGAACGGAAGAGCACACAAAGAGCCGGGAGAATGCTATCAAAAGTGGTCAACTCAAGTCAACCTTTGGTCAACCTAAGTCAAACCACAAAAAAGACAAAATCCCAAAAATACCAAACCAATCCCTCATAGTTCACCAAAATTCATAAAAAGCCCTTAAAACCTTAACGGTGTTAACTTCTATTAATAAAAGTTAACACTCGTTAACTTTTTATACAACAAATCCAATACCAAAGCCCGAGCCCAATTCCTTTTACCCGGCCCAAAGGCAACCTATATTACCCGGGTAAATATAAAAAAATCAAACACCCTTTTCAGTTCAAAAAAGGCGGGAATGACAGTTGTTACTGTTCATCATCCTCAACCTTTAACCACGAAGGTAAAATCATAGGGCAAATGCAAATTGGCCACACGATTGAGTAATTCAAGGGTGAAAGTACACGTTGGCAGGGTAAAACGTCACCAAGCACTCTTATTGGTGGAGACCCAAGAAAGAATGACACGGTGGACATGAAAGAAGCACAAGGAAATAAAGCTTATACACTTGAGGTACTCACAAAAGAAGCACGACCTGTCACAATCACGGATTGCCACACTGGCAATCTGTGTGAGCTTGAAATTGATCTAACGGCCAAGAGTAGTTCTCCAATCATTGAAGGAATGTACGGACAAGATTGGAAGGAGCGTGCAGAGACCTAAGGACCTAGAAGCTTCAGAAGGATGCTATAAATACAAGCCATTCCTCACACACATGAGATATCTTTTTCCTGTATTTTTTTAGTTAAATTAGTTTACTTAGTTTTTTAAAACGTAATTTTTCTTTTAAATCTCTTGTAATCTGTTTTTCTTAAGCATTGTAATCAATTTCAAGTATTAATGAAATCAAATTTAAGTTTACACAATCTGCTTTTACCTTAAAACTTTTATAGAACTCAAATGTTGTTGCTACTGTTTGATAAGCTCTCAATAAGCTCTTACAAGTCTCTAAGCTTGTAATTGAGCTCAATTAGTCACTTAATCTACTAAAACTATAAAATCAGTTGTAAGTACCTTTGCTTATTGGATTTGGAGCTTTTGGATGATGAACTAGAAAAGGAAGAGTTCATTGGACTATACTGGCTTATTTCCAATAAGCCAGAGCTTGAAGACATAAGCTCTTGTTGAGCTCTTACCTCTGTTTAGCTGAGGTTTCGGGTTTTATTCCCTTTTTCTTTTTCTATTCTCTTTAGTTATTAGCTTAATAATGTCCTTGCTTATTAATTGCTTAGTTTGCTTATTTAGTTGCTTATTAGTTGTTTTAATTAGTTTATAAATGATGATTATAATATATAATTGTTTCTCAAGCTTAGTCATTAGGTTAGTATTATAGTTTCATAATTTGTCTTAAAAACCACTAAAAACCAAAAATACTAGTTTAGCTTTTAGCTTATTAGTCTGGCTTATTGTCTATTTGAATTTACTCATTAGGTTGGTCATAAGCTGTTTATTATCTGGTATTTAGAATTTGAGCTTTTAATCTCATTCTCATAAGCTAAAATGAACTTTTATGAAATTAAGAGGGTGTTTGGCATAGCAGTACTAATCAAAAGTTAGTACTGCTTTTGTCCTTTGTGGTTTTTGATATTTGTTTTAAATCTCTCATTTAAGTCAGTTTAAGTTAGGATTATAAGTTAGGTTAGGTTAATAAAGTTTTCATAGGTTAGATTCAATTAGGTTCAAATCTGTCAACTCATTTTGCATTTGTAGTTTAAAATCATTTTTAGTGTTTATCATGTCCTAATATGCTTTTAGTTTGTAGTTTTTATAAGTATAGCATTAGAATTGTTGCCTGCAGTTTAAGGTTTTATAGTTTGTTTCATAAGTGCAAACTGCATCAGTCAATAAAATAGGGAAATAGTCATTTTCTAGTTTGATTTTCAGTAGGTTTTAGTCATTCTTAGGATTTGGTTTTTATAGCACAATTAGTTTTTAGGTTATTAATCAACTTTTTCAATTTGCTTTTTCAAATTAATCTCATTTGCTAATCTGAATTTAAGCTGCAAATTGGCCTTTTGTCTTTTTCAAATCCAAAGCAAACTCAGTACATGTTGAGCTTGCTGTCTGTTTTCATAAGTTCTTCTCAATAAGCTTTTGTTTTCAAAAGACTTTTCAAAAAGCAGTTTCAAATAGCCTTTTAGTTAAGCTTTAAGAATATATAAGTTTCATTGCTTGAAGTGCTTATAAGGTAGCTTTTAATTCATTAGTGTAGCTTATTTTAGCTTTTGAGTCTTAAAAAAAATAGTAGTTAGTAGCTTATGTTAGTTTTTGTTAAGCATTTCTAGCTTATTTTCCAATTTTTTAAAAAGTTGTCTTCACAAAAGTTATTTGTTCATAGCTTATCTTCAACTTTTCTTTTATAAGTTTTCAAAAAAAAAAAAATAAATAGCAAAAACCAAGCTTAGGACTCGAACCCACGACCTTGGCCACACAAGCCCATTGCCTTAACCATTGTGCTTCAATAGCTCATCCGTGAGCTATTCTTCCCATTTAATCTTTATACACGTTTTAACCATTTTGTCTATAAGCTATATTTGGCTTATTTCGCAGCTTATTCAATAAGCTGCAATCTCAAGCTTATTTTTCTTAGGTTCTAATTAGTTTAAACTATTTCCTGTAATTTTTCTTGAATTTTTATAATTTGTTTAGTATTTTTAAACATTTATTTTCATTAACAACTCTAAAAAATCATAAAAAATAGAAAAATAATCAAAAAAATATAAATCTTTTTTAGAAAATTTTCTTTTATCATAAAGTTTATAGGAAAATTAGTTTTGCTTTCGTAAGGTCTAATTTGCAAAATTTCATTTTTTTAAAGAACGGGAATTATTTCCATTCTCGTTTTTCGTGTTTTAAGGCTCATTTCAAATCAGTTTTTGTTCTAGTTTTCTTTAAACTTACTTTTTAGTCAATTAGAGTTCATTTAAAAAGAAAATTTTAAGTTAGGTTTAATTTTAGAAATTTAGGGTTTATGACCTCCGTTTAGGGGTCCCGTTTTGCGTTTTTAGTTAGAATTTGGTTTCCAGTTGTTTGTTTTCGTTCTTAATTGTTATCATTTGCTTATTTTAATTTGTAGAAGTAGATAATCAAATCATCCTTTGTTTCCAATTCAAATCATTGTCCGAGCATCAAACGTGGTTTCAATTTCATAAATCGTTGGGGGATAACGACCCGGGAATCATACTTCCAGGTTTATATACGTATTATATTATATATATTTTTGAATATTTTCCTTTTTACCTTTGTCCTCAAGGGTAAATTGGTAAATTTCCATCATATTATATATTGTAAATTTTACGTATATAGAAATGCTATATCAAATTTTTGGCGCCGATGCCGGGGATTTGTGATTAAGATTCTCTCGTTTGAAGTTTGTTGATCGTGATTTGAAGACCCTTTGTTTTCGATGTTACGGTTTTAAGAAAAATCAAAAATAAAAAAATTTAAAAAATAAAAAGAAAAAAAATATTTTTCTTTTCTTTTTAGTATAAGTAGAAGATTAAAAAAAATACAAAAATATTTGCTCTTTCAATTAAAAAGTTACAAAGTTGGTAAAAGAACACCAACAAATAATTTTTTTTACCTTCATTTGTGGGTATTATCCACAATTAAGTTCCCAACTCGAATTTAGATTTAAAAATCTTACATTTGTGTCACTTACGAGATACGGCCTACTTAAAAAAGTACAATTTTCTTAGAGTACGTGAAGTAAGTTATTATTTGGTTCATGGTGTCTTTTCTAGTTGTCCGTTAAAATTTTGATTGTGAATAAACCTTTTGAAAAAGCAAAAATATTTTTTCTCATTTATTTTTCTTATTTTCTTTAAATAGTTGCATGCGCACTAGACGTTCTAAATATCTATTAATTCAAACGTCACAATTCCAGACGTCAGAGAAGACAGTTTCTAAACATAGTGAGCCGGATTCAATCTATTGGTTACACCAATAGTCTGAACGTACCATGGAGGAGCACTCTGTGCCCCACGAAGGGTGGTCGGAGCAGCTTTGTTTTTTACCAGAAATCAATGCCGATCATTTTGAGATTAAGACTAAATTTGCTTCAGTTGGTTCATAAAAGCTAACCCGTTTAACGGTCGTTTAGAATGAGAATCTCATGCGTCATATCAATAGTTTCATGAGAATTACCTAACTTTTCGATTTAGGAATGTGCTAACGATGAGATAAGCTTATGTTGTTTTCATATTCGCTCAAAGGGAGCCGCTAAATATCTTGGTACGAGAAGGTACCACCAAACTCAATCTGGAATTGGGAGGATCTAGTTACCAAGTTCGCTACCAATTTTTCCCCTATTCAAAAAAACACTCACTTAAAGAAGGAAATTTTCGTTTTAACATAAAAATTCTGAGGAAACTTTTAGTGAAGCTTGGGCGAATATTGAAAGGAGGTGCTTTGAGCATGCCCTCATTCACGGATTATGAAGTTAACTCAATTTGATACTTTTACAATGGTTTTAAACGAGAATGAACAAGAACTCCTTAAATGCCGCTGCGGGTGGATATCTTTTGAGTTAAAAGCTAGAGAGGCTTTAAACATAATTGACGAATAATCAAAAGTTTGTTATTTCAAGTAAAGATCAAATGCTTCTGGATGAATGCTAACTTCATAGTAAAACGGATGAGGAATCGATATGCTTTCTTGCATTCAACTTTCGACTTGGTCGAGATTGTTTCTAAGAAAGTTGTCACTCCCGCTCTGGTTAAAGCGGTTGAGGAATCTTGTGTTACTTGTGGTGGTGCCCATTCTTGGTATAATTGTCCGGCTACTGATAACAATCAGGCTAGTGTTTTGTGCGGACTACGGGTACTTACATCAAGTTAACCCTCCAGAACCTTGTAGTACTCAAAATGGCACAACAGGTTTCTGCTCTGGTGGCAAAAAAAATGGTCAAATTGGATATTATCAAAATCAAGGAAACAATTTTTAATCAGAGAAAACAATTTCATCAAAAAGCAAGGTTTTCCAAAAAATCAAGATAATCATGTGACCCGAATTTTTCAAAATCAAGGATTCAAAACCAACATTCTTCAAGCTCATAAGAATAATCAATTTCAAAAGGGGATTCCATCGAAATTACGACATATATTTGAAAGCTAATGAGTCAATTATGAGAAATTTGCAAGTCAAAATCTATGAAATAGAAGCACTGTTATACTAAACAAGAGGAAAATCTAAGGTAATTTTTGAAATAATGACATGCGGGTTATTTTAGGAAGTTTCTTTCAATAATCGAGTCAACTTCGAGTAAATACTCATCTGAAGTAAACAATTCTAAACCCGAAGGTGAGATGAATAGCAATCATACTCGATAGTGGTGTTTGCTTATGAGGGACCCTCGATTCTACTAATCCTTCTCCTAAAAAGGTTGTTTAGTGGATACGAATGAAAACGAGGAGACAAACGGAACTAAAGAGGCAAACAAGTTTCCAATGGAAGTACCGCTCAATCCCTCCCTTCGGTTATCCATTTCTATTTCGGAACCCGATGTTCCGATGACTTTGCCCTGAAATCGCTCCATTTGGTATCCGATATTCCGAAGAAATTACCTATAGCTATAATATCCCATATCCTTCACGACCGTGATATCAAAAGTCTCGTGACAAAGCTTCGAATCAAATGGAGAATGATTTTCAAATCTTTCAAAGATTTACGCTTCGTACATTAGTTTCGAGAGGCTTGTACTTTTGATGCCCAAGATTTGATCTACGATTTAAGAGTTTGCTCATGAATAAGGACATAAAAATTTGAGTGAATTAGCTAAGACACCATTTATGAGAATTACTCGCGATGCTTTCAAAAAAGATTCCTGAAAAGCTTGGAGAAATCCCGGCAAGTTTCTTATTCCAGGTAATTTCTTAGGAATGGATGTATGCCGCGCCTTGGCGATCTTGGCTTCGATCATAATTCGTACATATGCCTCTTTCATATTTGGAAAAAAACTACTCCCGGCCTGATCTTACATGCTAACTATGAATGACTTCTAGAGTTAGAGGGTACTGGACCCGATCGATTACTCATCCTAAAGGACTCGCTGAAGATATTTTTATCAAAGTTGGGAATTTCCATTTTCCTACCGACTTTGTTATTGTCGATTTCGAAGCCGATCCTCGAGTTCCTCTCATACTTGGAGATCCTTTTTGAGAACCAGTCGTTGCTCTAATTGATGTTATATGAAGGAGAGCTTGTTTTAAGGGACGGAAATGAACAAATAACTTTTCATGTCAATGACACGTCAAAACATCCTCAAAAGCATAAAAATGAGTCAATAAAATGGTTAATGACGCATGCATGGATAGTTTCAAAAGGTTTACTGACGAACCCTCTCAAGTTATGCCACCTCCATCGAACGATGTCACAATGAAAATGAAATGCCAGGGGAAGTTGAAGAATCTCGCCGACCGACGGCTAAACGCCAAATTCGTATCACACCTTGTTTGAAGAATTTTAGAGTTGTTTGCAAGGAGAGCAGCTTTCATTCAAACAAAACACCTCAAGTTCTTAAGTTTTGCAATCAATCCACCTTACAGTCAATTGAACCCAAGGTTTCTCTCATAATGGGGGACGACCACCCTAGTATTTTTAATACTGAGGAAATTGTCCCAATCCCAAGAGAATCTGAGGAAATATCCAGGAGTGATAGTAAGAATGTCTTACCTTCATGTGATGATTTCTCCTCAATCAAAGTTCTACGTGGTAGTTCTGTGACTTCTTCTGCTATCCTCTTTTCGTATTTGATTGTCAATTGCAATAACCTCTTTTTGATGAAGAATTGGAGATGATTTCGAGTGTAGGGATGCGTATTGATTCAACCTTGATGAGTCGGACTTTCCTAGTTTGTACACTCTTTCTGACTTCTCAACAAAGATTATGATCGATCATGAGACGACATTTGAGTCTTCTACTCCACGATGATCCGTATACTCCTTTGTAAAGTGTTGCTTCCATTCTCGAAGATTCATCAATGATCCACCTTTCGAAGAGAATGAGTTTGAAACAAATGATGAGGCTGAGTGTTTCAATCCAGGAGGCGACAATGATGAGATAGATGCTTTTCTAGCTATCAAAGTTCCTACGTATATGAGGTTCTTTATGTCTCAGATGAGACGTAACCTATCTTGAGCGTGTGCTTAGTGCGAATTACCACCCATAATCTTTTTCTCCCGGATGTGTTTTTCGATTAAGAACACAACATAATTGGGAATGAACAAGAGACATGAAACTTTGATTACTTTTTCTCCAAATGTGATCCTCTTCACCATGTGTTCTCCGTGTGAACTTATCGTGATTCCTCCAGGAATTGTTAGAAAGTGCACGAGGATTCATCAATCGAATCGTCGTTGCTATGCAGTTAATTCATCTCCCAATCATCGGGAAAATTTTTCATACAATCAATCGTGTCTCTTACCTATCTACTTCTTGACATTGAGGATAGTGACCCAATAGGGAAGAGTCGATCATATCTATCTGGACCAGATGATTCGATACCACCTGGTATTTAAAGTGTTTTGGATCGGAAGAGAACAAATGACAACTTGCTCTAACAATGATTCCACTCTTGAAACGTTTAACCTTAATATTGAGCCTGTTCTGCACCAGTGTATAAACAATGTTGATGAGGCTTAATGAGATGAATGTTTTGACCCTGGGGGACGGAAGATGAAGTTGAAGTTGAACAATTCCTTCAATTTGTCACTTGGGAATTTTCCACTTTCCCAATCTCACTTTCAGAGGTTTCTCCCTTACTATCCCACGAGAAGTGAAGACACTATTTTAGACCCCGACTATCTCCACATTGAGCCGCGGGTGACATTCATCGGGAACAGAACTCTTCAGTGCTTTAATGTTTGTTCAAACATTGATGATGAAAGCCCGATTGAGATTTTCTCTTTTCCATTTACTCTCTCCAAGGACGAATGAATTCGGAGATCGAGTCAAGCTATGTGACTCGGTTACCAAAAACAAAGCACTTCGTGGGAGAGGCGCCCCTGAATGCTTATCCATTTTCTATTTTCTTTCTTATTTTCTATTTTCTAATGTGTTGTGAGGAGGCTTGTACTCTTCCGTTCTTTGTGTTTGTTGTTTGTACTTGTGATTGTTTGCAGGATTGACCCAACTTTTCTGAAGACTCTCGTGTTCGGTGTTTTGTCCCGGTCCACTCGAGCTTCCTAGCCTTTGCTTGCCATTAGTTTGGGGAAATCCGATATCCTAAAGATTATTATCGACTAACATTTATCTTTTAGCACACTTAATAAACGGCTTAAGATTTTTGTAATACTTTCTTCATGTTTGAGTTATGCATTCGACCTTTTTGAGTTCTAGTATGGGGTTTTTAAGTCTTAGGCTAGGAAACATTGAGGACAATGTTTGATTTTAGTATGGGGTAGTATATCTTCGATATGATCTTACCTACTTTTACCCGTTGTTCTCACGTACCCCGTTTTCCCACAAAATTTTCAAAAATCAAAATAAGTGTTTTTGTCTCAATTTGACTCTTTACTTTCTGGGTAGAATAAGAGTAATTTTAACCGATCGAGCGTGTTGAGCTCTAGCTTGTTCCTTAACTTTTAGGCTAAGCGTTCGCGAAATTTGCGAAGAACAAAAAAATGATAAAGTTAAGTATGAGTAGGATGCTAAACAAGGTTTATTTGGAAATCCTAAGAGCTCATGTATGTAATTTGTTGCCTTTTCTCCATAAGCTCTTAACCGGATTTGTATCGTGCTGTTTTTGGAGATTAAACTTAAATCAACATTTTTTTATGATTATATAGCAAAAATTTTAATCTTAGTTCAAATTTATACTTGAATTTTTCAAAAAGAAGTTCTTTCTTATCATATAACTGTAAATAAAATGTTGATAAAATAGATATAAAAATAGAATTAATAATAAAAGCTGTGGCGTTGATAATAGTGTACTACCTCTTGCAAGCGCTCAACAAAACCGATGTGGTAATCATTACTAACGAAAGCCCATTGTTAGAATAAAATCGAAGGCTGATAATTAAGGTTTGCCTGCTTCTTGCCCGGCCTCACAACCGATGTTGCAGCTTTCTAATAGGTCTGAGGGTTAAATATTGCATGTTAATATGATTAATATTTAAGTTTAAATTAATAAATTAGGATTCTTTTTCTTAAATTCTAATTTGCTTTTGCACTTTGGACTAGTCTATTTTACTTAGCTATGATTATTCGGGGAAGGAAAAAACCCACACCCCACACCCCCCATTGAGAGTTTTTGAAACCTAAGGTCGTGGTCCCGTTATAGTCTCTGTGGGGTGACAAAAGCGTGGTATTAGACGCAATAGGTTGGGATGTGCCATGTCGGAAAGTCTGCTACATGGGATGTCTCGCCTTACAAAAACTATTATTCTAAGGATTGGAACGTACACGCAATAGTATGTTTCTAAAAAGTTGTTGTCCATGGTTTGTGAAAATTCTTAATAGCACATCATTAAGATATATTAAAGGTCGGGAGTGAAAAGTGCACAAGTTGCACATATGGAGTAGTGTTAGCATCTTAACTGTTATTTAGCTGTGATTTTTGTTTTTAAGCTTGGTTTGGCATAAGTGAAAAATATCGCGGGTCTATGAAATTTTATCCTTATGTTGGTGCATTCTCGGATTGAAATGCATCTTGTTCTATGATCCCTAACAGTTATAAAAATAACGAAAGTCGAAATAATCTCAGTTATATTATAAAAAAATAAAAAAATATTTTAGAAAAATGGGAAGAAGGGGTGTTTTATAACTTGTGATTTCTTAATTTTTCCACAAAAGTCTTTGCTACTTTTCAAAGATTTAGTTTGGGGGTTTTGAGGTATTTTGGTTATTGAGCATGTAATTTTTAATGTAGGACACGTCACCTATCGCGTAGTTTGGGGAAATTTTGATATGTGTGAGTTGACCTATGTTTTATATCTAAAATAACTAAAAAGACCAAATTGTGCTTAAAATGCTTGACATATTGCTTGTTTTGTCTTTGTGATTGTGTAGGTACGGATTATGCAAAAAATCTTAGATATCGGTTCAAAAAAACGGACAATAACCATCAAGAGTATCGAAATGTGGCTCACAAGAAACGTGAGAATGCTATCAGTCAACTTTTACGTCAACATAGGTCAAACATAAATGACTAAAATCCCAAATAAATACCAAACCAGTCCCTATAATTAACCATATTACAAAATAATCCCTAAACCTCTAACGGCGTCGTGTTAACTCTTTAATTTTAGTGTTAACCACCTGTTTAACTCCTTTTATCCAAATCTAAGCCGACCAAAAACATCCCAGTGGCACAAAACCCTTATAAGCCCCAGTCTACCCGGGTGGGTAAATCAATATTGTCAACACCCCTTAGTAGTAAAAAGAGACGACGCGGGAAAAGTTAGTTTCTACTATTCACCATCGTCTCCATTTACTCTCGAGTCAAAACAATAGGGGTAATTCCAAAACATAATTGGTACGTAGGCATAGTCATTTCATAGTGAAAAAGGTATGTTGGCAGAGTTTAACGTCAAAAGAGGCTTCCATTGGCTCAATCCCAATAAGGGAATGACACACATTCAATGAATATAACCACTCAAGGTGTTAGATTTTGTTACTAAAGGAGTTCAAAGAAGCACAGGAGTGTCTCATCAAACGGTTTGCATCTTGTTGGCAATCCGTGTGATCAAAATCTAATCCAACGGTGGATATTGAGCTCCAAATGATTGAAGAAATGAAGAGCCAAGATTGATGGGATTGTGTAACAAACTTTGGCCTAGAAGCTTCTCCTGGCAGCCTATAAAAAAGACTCATTCAACTCTCACATGAGACACCTATCAATCTTCCTTTTTTCCTTAAAATTTTAGTTTTCATTAGCTTATGTAATTTTCAGTTTCAAATGTAATTTTTCTCTTTAAACTTTTGTAACTTTCAATTTCCAAAGTATTGTAATCCGTTTTTAGTATTAATAAAATTCTTCATTTTAGAGTTGTCATTAAGATGTTTTTCTTATTAAGATCTCATATTCTCATATGTTTGTGCTATGTTTCATAAGCTACTAAAAGCTCTTCAAGCTCTTTGAGTCTTAAGCTCAAATTAAGCTTAATTCCGTCATTAAATTTACTTAAATCCTTAAAATCATTAATTACCCCTTGCTTAACTGGATTTTGGAATTTGGATGTTAAGTAATCATCGGAAGAGTTTATGGGACCTCACTAGCTTTATCTTCTGTGATAAGCTTAGAGCTGTTGACAACTCTTTTGAGCCTTAATTGCCTTTGTTTAGCTAAGGCCTTTGTAAGTTTTCTCTATCCTTTCTATCTTTAAATTCCTAGTCTATTTTGCTTAATTTTTGCTTATAGTTTAGCTTATTTGTGCTTAATTCTGTCTATTTGTGCTTATTAAATATGTTTGGATATTTTTTTTAAGTTTTATAGTTTAGATCTTAGATTTCTTAGTTTAATCCATAAAACTATCAAAAACTAAAAAATATTAGCTTAATTGTAGCTTATTGTTTATTGCTTATTGTTTTTAGTTTCATGTTTATTAAATTTGTTTTAAATCCTTTTGTATTGGTTATTTAGGATTTAAACTCTTAACTTCTTTTTCATAAGCCACAAATGTTTTTGTGTTTGAGACTAGTTAAAGTGGTGTTTGGCACAGCAGTATTAACTACAAGTTAGTACTGCTTGTGGCTTTTTGGTCTTTAAAATTTATTTCTAATCTCATATAAGTCTGTTTTAGGTAGTTTTATAAACTAGGTTAGAAGTTATTTAGGATTTATAAGGTTAATCTAGTAAACTTTCAAGTCTGATTAGGTTTAGTTAGCATTATAAGCTCAAATCAGTTCTAGCTTTTATAATTGCTTAATTTGTATTTAGATAAGTGATAAAATAGAGTAGAAAGAAGGATATTAGGTCTGCATTTGAAGGTTTTTAAATTTAGTTCATTAGTATGCCAACTGCATCAGTAGCTTAAAAAAAAGATAATAAGTCATTTTCTAATTCAATTTTCAGTAGGTTAATTTAGCATTTAGTTTTTGATTTTCAGATTATAAGTAGCTTTTAGGTCATATTTCACAAGTTTACAATTAGTTTTAAATTTTTAGCTTATTTTGTCATCTAAACTTAAGCTGCAACATTGTCTTTTGTCTTTTTATTTTCAAAGTAAAACTCAGCATGATTTAAGCCTTAAGACTATTTTCAGGACTATTTTCAAAGTGCTTTTTCATTAAGCTATTTTGTTTCAAAATAATTTTTAAAAGTAGATTAGAGTAGCTATTTAGTTGTAGAATAAGTTTTAATAAGCTATTTCCCCACAAGGATCCAAGAGCTTATCTAAAAATAAGCTCAAAGATCCCTGTAGGGACTGTTTGGTTTTAAGTTTTCTATTAATGCTTATTTGAGTATTTCAGTTTATGGATTGTCACTTTGTGCTTATTTTTGTGCATTTTAGCTTATTAGGTTAAGAAGAGTAGATAAGCTCAGTTTAAGCTTTTCCCAAGAGCTTATCTTGCTCTTAGTAGTTTAGAAGCTTTAAGTAAAAAGCTTAGCAGTACTAACATTAAGTTAGTACTGTTTGAGCTTATTTGGAGATTTCAGGCTTATTAGTTATTCTCTATAGCTTATTAGGTTAACTTAAGTCTTAGAAGTGCTTTTGTTCTTAGGTTTTAGCTTATTTTAGCTTGTGAAGTTCTAAAAATTCTTTTAAAAGCCAAAAATATGAGTTAAGTGTTTCTGTCAGAGTTTTAAGCTGTTTAATAGCTTATTTAGGGCTTTTCACAAAAAGTTTCTTTTATTAAAAATGCTTATTTTCAGTTGTTCTACAACTTTGCTTTTATAAGTTTTTGAAAATAAAAAAAGGGGAAAGTGGAAGTCGGGGGTGAGCAAGACTCGAACCCCCGACCTCAACACTTTCAACCCTTTTATAACACACACACCACACTCACTACCACTGCGCCCTTGGGTCTTTTTCGTTATACTCTTACAAAATTTAATCTTTATACACGTTTTACCCATTTTGCCTATAAGCTGTATTTGGCTTATTTCGCAGCTTATTCAATAAGCTGTGATCTCAAGCTTATTTTTCCTAGGTTCTAATTAGTATAAGCTATTTTTTGTATTTTTTCTAGAATTTTTATAGATAGTTTAGTATTTCTAAACATTTATTTTCATTAAAAACTTAAAAAAATCATAAAAATAGAAAAATAATCAAACATATATATATCTTTTTTAGAAAAATTTCTTTTATCATAAAGATTATAGGAAAATTAGTTTTGCTTTCGTAGGGTCTAATTTGCAAAAATTCGATTTTTATTAGAACGTGATTTCGTTCCCGTTCTCGTTTTTGTGTTTTCAAGCTTTCATTTCATCCGTTTTTGTTCTCAGTTTTCTTTAAACTTACTTTTTTAAAGTCTATTAGAGGTCCATTTTTTAAAAATAAATGTTTCATTTTATGTTTTATTTTAGAAATTATTTAGGGTTTTTGACCAAAGTTTAGGGTTCTCGTTATTGCGTTTTTAGTTACAGTTTAATTTCTCGTTGTTTGTTTCTTTCTTAAAGTGCACTATCATTTGCGTAATTTAATTTGTAGAAGTAGAATTAGATAATCAATAATTTTGTTTCCAATTCAAATCATTGTGCGATCAACAAACGTCGTTTCAATTTCACAAATTCGTTGGGGAATTCCGAACTACAAGGGAATCATACTTCCATGGTTATTATACGTATTATTTTATAGGGTAAAAGCCATTAAATACTCTAGTATTACAACTATAATCTTATACTCTTCTTATTATTAAATAAGTCATTTAATCGTCTATGCCACGTCAGGCATTTTTACTTGCTACTTGTACTTTTTTATGGTTTAACGGTTACTTTGTAGGTTCAACACGTTTATCTTTGAATTTTTGGGTAGGTTAAAAGCACATAAAATAATCATTGTACCGGCATATCCTGTTTTAAACTCATTATGCGATACCAAATCTAAAAAAAAAAAATCGAAAAAGAGAAAGAATATTTTAAAAAAATATTCGAAAAAAATATTTCTACTTCGAAAAAATTTATATAAGTTTTATACTTCGAAGTATATTTTTTTCGAAGTATAAATACTTCGAAAATTTTTTTAAAAATTTTTATAAAATAAAATTTTATACTTCGAAATAAAAAATTTATACTTCGAAAATTTATTTTTATTTCGAAAAAAAATTTATACTTCGAAATTTTTTTTTATTTCGAAGTATAAAAAAAAGAAGTATACATTTTTTTATTTAGAAGTATAAAATTTTTCGAAGTTTATAAAATTTTATAAAAAAATTTCGAAGTATAAAAAAAATTTAAATTTTTTTTATTTCGAAGTATAAATTTTTTTTTTTTATAAAAAGTTTAAAAATTTTTATAAAAAAAAGAATTTTTAGTGAGTTGGGTGAGGGTGTGGTTTATTTTTTTTTTTGTCAAAAATACAAAAAAAAGAGGGTTTATTTATTTTTTAGGGTAAAAGCCATAAATACCTTATGTACTCACATTTATAACTCATTATACTCCATTATGAAATAGTGACATGGCAAGGTAACCGGTTATTGCGGGTTTCATAGTGTATAATGAGTTGTTTACGAATTCGTAGAGTATAATGAGTTAAACACGCGAGTACATGGAGTATTTATGGCTTTTACCTTATATTATATATATATTTGTGAAGATTTTCCTTTTTTCCTTTGTCCTCAAGGGTAATTTGGTAATTTTCCATCATCATATTATATATTTTATATTTTACGTGTATAGAATTGCTATTATCAATTTTTGGCGCCGCTGCCGGGGATTTGTGATTAAGATTCTTTCGTTTGCGTTTGTTGATTAAGATTTGAAGACCCTTTCGTTTTCGAAAGTTTTGTTTTGGTTAAAAAATCAAAAATACAAAAAAAATTATAAAATATAAAAAGTAAAAAATATTTTTCTTTTCTTTTAGTATAATTATCATATAAAAATATAAAAAATATAAAAAAATCAAAAATATAAAAAAATTGTCTATAAAAAAATAAAATAAACAAAGTTGGTAAAAGAATACCAACAAATAATACCTTCAATTGAGGTATTATCCGTAATAAGTTCCCAACTCGAATAAAAGATTTAAAAACTTATCATTTGTGTCACTTGCGATGTACGACTCACCTTAAAAAGTAAAATTTTTAAGAGCTACCGTGAAGTAAGTTTGATTATTTGGTTCAAGTTGTCTATCTCATTGTCCGTTAAAATTATATTAAAAACCAAAAATAATCTTCTTTTTCTTCTTATCCATTTAATTCTTTTCATTAACCCTCTAATTTGTTAATTCTTATGGCGTCACTCGATCATCGTTTGAACCCCCTCTTCTCGATTAAAGAATGCATGACTTGTGGAGCTTTATACACTAGAAACTGTGGTTGTTCAAAAGGGAGTCTTGAAGATAAGATTCTTGTTCCCGAGCCCGACTCGTCTCAACAGCTCCCTCAGAATTGTGCAACTTGTGGAGACCCAGTTGATGGTTTATATTGTCGACATTGTGCTTTTGTGCGAAAGTGTTTGAATGAAGGTTGGTATACAATTCATGATGAAAACGAAATTCTAAACACTTCTGAGTCATCCAATGATAACACTAACATTGGCAGTGCACCTCAAGAGCCATTCGTTGTCAATCAAGATTCTTCGCAAAGTCCTCCGCAAATTAACAACAATTGTTGTTATGCGTGTGGTGATTCGTTAGACGATATTTTTTGTCAACGATGTACTTGTAAGTCTTGTGGGAAAGGTGCTCACTATGGTTACAATTGTCCACCACAAATTCCGATTATTTCTAATCCGGAACCATGCTACAATCAAAACCTTAATGAGATCCTACAAAATTTGCAAAGTTTACAACAACAATGTCTTTTGGGTACATGCCAACAATGTGGTTGTAATGATGGAGTTTGTTTTCATTGTACTGTTGGAAATGGAACACAAATTAATTTTTCAACTTCGTACTCTTCTAACGATTCTCAAAATTTTGCAAACCAATCTCCACAATACCAATACCAGACATACTCGTGTGAATTTTGTGGAGGGAATTCTCATCCGGGTTTTGATTGTCAAACAAGTAACACAGCCGTCTTTGCTCAGGGTCCATGTTACAATCAAGACTTTAGACCTTTACATTATTTTTCGAATCAACCACAACAATTTCCTTGTGAAAATTGCGGGGGTCCTCATGCGACTTTTCAGTGTCAACCAATGAACCAAGATTTCTATAAATCTAATCCTTCTGGTTTTGACCAATTTCAACCCCCGCAGTTTCCCGTCAATTATCCTCCTCAAGAGACAAGTAAAGAAATTTTTCAAGCTCAAGAAGACTTAATGGAAGCTATACAAGCCTTTTTAAAGGAGTATGATCATATACCTCCTAATGAAAAGTGCATGGTTTTATTGCTAGCAGAGGAGAGATTTCTTAAGATTAAGCAAGTTATGAGAGAAGAGCAGAATCAACCTGAAGTTATGCAAGAATTGCTTCTTAAACTCATGAATGATTTGCAAATTCTTAAAGGAATTCAACAAGAGAAGAAGGAGACGGCAGCTCAAAGTTTTATTCCATATTGGAATTTTTCTATGATTGACGATGAAGAAGCTAGAGACAACTTTTTGAAAGACGTTTGCACCTTCTTGAGGAAGTTTAGTCGTATACCTTTTGGAGTAACACCAAAGGTTATATTGATAGCTTGGGAGAGATTTGGCAAAATTAAGGATGCTTTGACGGACGAGCAATATCGACAAGAGGATATTCAAGAATTGATGAGTAAACTCCTTGAAGATGTGCGAAATATTAACGAGGAGCTATCAGAATATATTAATTGTCCAAGCTGGAATTGTCCTATTTTCTTTGACGATGATGATGAATATACTATTATATATAGCAAGCCTAAAGCAATCACACCCGACTTACCGATCGAGGAGCCCGATAACTCTCTAAGTATGGGGGACGAGCATCTTAACACTATTCCTAGTGTTGAGAACCTTGTCTCAATCCCAAGTGAGCTTGAGGGTATTTCCGACGATACGTGTGAAGATCCTTCCACTTTTGATGCTTTAAGCGATCACTCTGAGATTTTATCCGATCCAAACGATGATGGTACTTCGAGTGATGACGATGATTTTGAGGACATCGAGTACGTTAGCTTAGAGGAGGTGAATGATGTTGATCAAGAAGAGAAAGAGTTTGATTTAGAAGATATTCTTCAAATCCAAGACGTTATTCTCCGTGAGAAATTGTTGAACATTAGTTGTCTTATTACTAACATCGAATATTTGAATGACAATCCTATTCCTAATCGTGTGCTCAAGTCTCCCTCCTTAGTCCCTATCTCCATCACTGATAGTAATTCGTTCTTTGATTGGGCCTGCAGCCGTTGTTTACATGCAATCCCGTTTTTATCACCAAAAATTCAAAAAAAATGAAAAAATTTAAAAAAATTCAAAAATAAAATAAGTGTTTTGTCACAATTTCGACTTTTCTACTGGGTAAAATAAGAATAAATTTTGACTCGATCGAGCGTGTTGAGCTCTAGCTTGTTCCTTAACTTTTAGGCTAAGCGTTCACGGAAATTTACGAAGAATGTTACTTCCTTGAATAAATCCAAGTCGATAACAATGAAACACTGACGTAATACAATTAACTATGCGGAAACTAGTTATGAGATTGAACCCGATCAGGGAGGGTTGACTAGCGTTGTTATTTCTGATAATTCAAATAACCATCTTTTGGAGCTTCCTGAGTTTGAATCATTCCACTTTAATCTTGATCCGTTATTTCCTCGTCCTCCTCCAGAACCACCAGATGTTGAGATTAGCTTAATTATTGAGACCGATGCACCCGTGATAAACAATTTTTTTGAGCTTAATGAAGATGAATGTTTTGACCCATGAGGAGAGGAGATTGATGTTGAAGATGACGATTCCTTTATATTTGTCATTCGGATTTTTCTCCTGTTTCTTACTTACCCTGTGGATTCTCCTTTTCTTTACTCCTTCGGGAGTGAAGACACCATTTTTTACCCCGACATCTCCACTTAGAGCCGGTGGCATCTCATCGGGATGGAACTTTCATGTGCTTTAATGTTTATTCCAAACATTAATGAAAGCCCGATTGAGATTTTCTCTCCCATTCACTCTCCCTAAGGACGAATAAATTCGGGGATCGAGTCAAGCTATGTGACTCGGTTATCAAAAACTAAGCGCTTCGTGGGAGGCACCCCATGCTTATCCATTTTATATTTTCTTTCTAGCTTCTAATGTGTTGTGAGGAGGCTTGTACTCTTCCGTTCTTTGTGTTTGTTGTTTTTACTTGTGATTGTTTGCAGGATGAACCCAAATTTTCTAAAGACTCTCGTGTTCGGTGTTTTGTCCCGGTCCACTCGAGCTTCCCAGCCTTTACTTTCCATTAGTTTGGGGAAATCCGATATCCTAAAGATTATTATCGGCTAACATTTATCTTGTAGCACACTTAATAAATGGCTAAAGATTTTTGTGATACTTTCTTCAGGCTTGAGTTATGCATTCGACCTTTTTGAGTTCTAGTATGGGGTTTTTAAGTCTTAGGCTAGGAAACATTGAGGACAATGTTTGATCTGAAGTATGGGTAGTATATCTTCGATATGAACTACCGTACTTTTTAACCGTTGTTCTCGACGAATCCCACGTTTTCCCACCAAAAATTTCAAAAATTATGAAAAATTTTAAAAATTTTCAATAAAAATTTTTAAAAAATAAGTATTTTTGTCACAATTTTGACTTTCTTTCCCTGCTGGGTTAGAATAAGAGATAAATTTTGACGCCGATCGATCTTGTTATCTCTAGCTTGATTTGTAACTTTTAAGCTAAGCGTATCGCGTAATTTGCAAGGAAACGAAAAATGATAGAGTTAAGTATGAGTAAGGGGGGTGGGGGGGTGTTGGGTGGGTGTGGGGTATTGCTAAACAAGTGAAAATTAGTGAAATCTTAAGAGCTCGATTGTTATGTAACTTGTTGGCTTTTGTCTCCATAAGCTCTTAACCCGGGCTTTAATATAACGGGTGCGAAATTTTTGGAGATTAAACTTAAATCAACAATTTTTATATAATATATAGCAAAAATTTTAGTCTTAGTTCAAATTTATAATTGAATTTTTCAAAAAGAAGTTTTCTTTAAATAAATAAATATAAAAAATATATATATATATATATAAAATGATGATGAATGAAAAACAAAAATATAATAATAAAAGTTGTGGGCTGATAAAAGTTTACTACCTCTTGCCGGCTCACAACCGATGTGGTAGTCTTCTAAAGAAAGCCCTTAGTAAGAATTAAAAATTCGAGACTGATAAAAGTTTGTTGCATCTTGCCGGCTCACAACCGATGTTGCAGCCTTCTAAAAAGGTCGAGAGTTACAATTGCATAAATGTCTATATAATTAAGTGAGAATTAATAAATAGATTTCTTTTTGTTAAATTCAAATATGCTTTTGCACTTTAACTATCCGGGAAACCTGAGAGTTTTTGAAACCTAAGGTCCGTGAGTCTCGATACTAGTCTCTGTGGGGTGTCAAAAGCCTGGTCACTTAGCCGCAAGGTTGGGATGTGCCGAGACGAAAGTCGCTACATGGGAATGATCCTCGACCATTCAAACCACATTATTCTTTTAGGTAGAAACGTGAAGCAAAAGTATGTTGCAAAACGTTGATCCATGGTTGAAATTCAAAATAGCACATTCACTAAAGATATAATAAATGTCGGGAGTGAAAAGTTCACAAGTTGCAAATATGAGTAGTGTTAGCATCTTTACTGATATTTAGCTATGATTTCGTTTTAAGCTTGGTTTGGATAAGTGAAAAGTCAGGGACGATGAATTTATCCTTTTTGGGGCATTCTCGGATCGAAATGCATTTTGTTCTAAGATCCGTAATAGTTATGAAAATAATGAAAGTCGAAATAATCTCAGTTATATTATAAAAAAAAGTTTTAGAAAAAATGGGATAATTGGGTGTTTTATAACTTGTGATTTCTTAATTTTTCCCACAAAAGTCTTTGCTACTTTTCAAAGGTTTAGTTAGGGAAAGTTTTGAGGTATTTGGTTATAAGGCATATAACATTGCGCGAGGATACGCAATCGCTTAGTTTGAGGAATTTTGATATGTGTGAAACACATATCCGTTTTATGTCAAAAATTGCCCTAAAAAGACAAAATTATGCTTAAAATGCTTTTATATTGCTTGTTTTGTCTTTGTGATTGTGTAGGTACGGATATTGCAAAAATCGCAAGAAAACGGTTAAAACCGGACAATCACGAACACAGGAACAGAAGAGCACACAAAGAGCCGGGAGAATGCTATCAAAAGTCAACAGAGGTCAACTCAAGTCAACCTTCAGTCAAACATGGTCAACATAAAAAGACAAAACCCAAAAATACCAAATCAGTCCCTCATATTTACCAAAATTGCAAAAAGAATCCCTAAACCATAACGGTGTTAACTCTTATAATTATAAGAGTTAACACCCGTTAACTTTCTTATAACTACTAAATCAAGCCCGGGCCCAATCCAATATACCCAGCCCAAAATCCCTTACAAACCTGGGTCAAAGAAAGTCAAACGTTCCTTTTATAAAAGTAAAAAAACACGGGAAGAACAGTTACCACTGTTCACTGTCTTACCCTTTTACCTCAAGGTCAAATCAAAGGGCAATTGCTAATTAAGGGTGAGAATAGTCAATTCAAGTAGCAAAGTACAAGCTGGCAAGGTTAAACATCATTGAGAGAATGTTATTCGTCAATTCCCAAAAGGGAATGACACGCGTACAAGGAAGGAAACACACCAAGGATAGATTTTTATGCTAAAAGGAGTACAAAAGAAGCACAAGAGTGTCACATCACGGATTGCCACGCTGGCAATCCGTGCGAGCTAAGATTTGATCTAACGGACCACAATGGAGATCCAATCATTAGAAGGAATGAAGAGCCAGGATTGATGGGATCGTGTAACAAACTTTGGACCTAGAAGCTTCTCCCATGCAGTATAAATACAAGCAAAGGCTCACTCGCAATGATATCTAGGCGTAGGAGTAGGGTAGTATCGTGTAGCTTATTTTCAGCTTATTTACTTTTCCATGTCTTAAATTTTCATGTCATTTACTTTAAAGCAATGTACTCTTTTAAATT